>PVKE010001448.1:56376-100159 GCA_004027555.1 Craseonycteris thonglongyai
TTCAGTGCATATTTATTTCTATTTTACTTTTGACAGATAGAGAGAGAGACAGAGACAGAGACAGCTAGAGAACCGAACTGTGGGAACTCCCCAGTTCAGCATGTGGGTCCTGCCTGGGCCGGAGCCGGGATTCGATCCTCGGTCCTCGTGGCCTCAAAGCGAGCGCTCAACCCGCTGAGCCGTCCCGGCTTTCCCCGAGCCAGATTTCTTAACATTTGAACATGGGTGTGTTTTCCTAATTCCAGCGAAACCTCCGTAGAGACAAAGATCGACGGAACATGTTGCAGTTCAACCTGCAGACCCTGCCTAAGAGCGCCAAGCAGAAAGAGAGGTGAGATGCGCATCCTGTTTCTGGGACTGACCATGCTCTGAAATCACTAGGCCAAAGCAGGGGAATGGTTATCTTCCCTACCATTGCAATAAAAACAAAGACTTTCCTGAAGCCAGTTAAGCCACTGTTTCAACCCTGGCGTCATTCTCCAAGGGCCATGGCAAACATTCTTCCAGTTCATGGCAAACAGCATGGGTAGGAGACTACTGGCAGGTGCCACATATGAATGAAGGGAAACAGGCAAATAAGAGACTCAAGTTTGCCTAAGCTCAGTTCTGCTTGGGCACAACTCCAGGGGGCCCCATTTGCATGGGATCCTATGAGCCCCTAGAGCAGGGTAGTTCAGCAGTCTGCCTGAAGCTGAGACTGCCAGTGGACAGTCTCTATAGATAGAATAAAATATAGCTGGTCAGTATTTAGAGCCAGTGTGCCTCTTTCTGCCATGTCTAGTGTGTATACCCTTGTGGTCTGTTCCTTTTTATTGAGCTCCCATTTTTCTTAAAAATCTGCACTAAAAAGTTTTTTGTCTTTCCAGAGAACGCATACGCCTACAGAAAAAATTCCAGAAACAATTTGGAGTGAGGCAGAAATGGGATCAAAAATCACAGGTATCCAGGAAATTGATTTTGTTTATTTGGTCTTAGAACAGTTTTTGTGCTATATAATTCACATACTGTAAAATTCACCCATTTAAAGTGTACAGTAATTTTAGTACATTCACAGAATTGTACAACCATTACTATAATCAGTTTTAGAACATTTTGATCAATGCAAAAAGAAACCCTGTACCCTTTAGCATCAACCCCTATTCCCCAGCCCTAGGCTACCACTGTTCTATTTTCTGTCTCTGGATTTGCCTGTCTGGACGTTTTATATAAATGGAATCAAAAATATGTGACCATTAAGGTTCATCCATGTTGTAGCATGTGTCAGTTCTTTATTTCTTTGTATTGACAAATTCCATTGTATAGATAGACCATGTCTTGTTTATCCGTTCACTAGTTGATGGGCATTTGGGTAATTTCCATTTTTTTTTTTTTTTTAAAGATTTATTTTTATTGTTTTTGAGACAGAGACAGAGAGAAAGGGGAGGGGCCAGAGCAGTCTCCATAGTTGACAGCATTAGTTTCCCATATAATTTCACTCTACAGGTGGGCGTGAGGCTATGCAGGGCAGGAACTGGGCCGGGAGCCTCCCGCGTAGGTCCCGGCAAGAACTGAACTGGGGCATACCCCAGTTCAGCATATGGGTCCTGGGCCAGAGCTGGGATTCGATCCTCAGTCTCCAGGGCTGCAAAGCGAGCACTTAACTTGCTAAGCCATCCCAGCTTTCCCTGTTTCCACTTTTTGCTGTTCTGAATAATGCTGCTGGGGATATTCTTGTACAGGTGTTTATGTGGACATTGTGAGGATCTATAGGAACTGTAACAACTCCTTTATGAAATACAGAAATATAAAGAGCTGATATTGCCTGGGTGTGACATTCTTCCCTGGGAGTGGAATTCCCATTTGTTTTTGAATTCTTGATCTCTTCAGTCTTTCCAGAGTGTAAGCTCTGAGAGGCAGGGATTCTGTGTTCTACGCAAAATAGCCCACACAGAGTAAATGTTCCAGATGTATTTGTCACGCTTTTAACCTGCGTTTTGCTTAGGTTTTACACTGGCTGTAATTTTCTTCCCTCCACTGATTTTCCACTACAGAAACCACGAGACTCTTCAGTTGAAGTTCGTAGTGACTGGGAGGTAAAAGAGGAAATGGACTTTCCTCAGCTAATGAAAATGCGTTACCTGGAAGTATCAGAGCCACAGGACATGTAAGTGGCATCTTCATAGCATAAGACTAACAGATGAGTTTAAAAACAATCAGTGCCAAGGAGGGGAAGCAGAAAGAAGTTTACTGATAGGGAATTTCAGATCTCTTTCCACACCCTAGCAGTGCAAGCAAAAGAAAATTAAGTAATATGTGTAGCTCTTTTTGGCAGAAGGAGAAAGCGAAAAATGAAAGAAATTTGCTGATATTAAACTCCAGATTTCTTTCAGCTCCCTGGAATGTTGATCAGAAGAGAAATTGAATTAAGTTACATAGCTCTTTTGGCAGAAGAGAAAGACACCAGTTCTTAGGGAGAAGCAAAGCCTTCCTGACATTCAGAGAGCCCCTTACCTCAGAGGCCACATAGGTGGGAATGACTGGGGGCGCTGGAGCTCCAGGCCACAAGTCAGCTCACCTGAAGCCTGTCGTTTCTCATCTCCCCATCTTTGAAATGGGGCATTGAGCTGAATCGGTTGTGTTTACACTGTTCCATGGAGCCACATCAGGAGCTAAGGGGACAGGGTCCTGATTGAGCACTGGGAGTTCATCTGCTGTTCTCGTCAGAGACTGTTTTTATCTCACGTATTGGACTTCTAGAGGAGACCTCAGATTCCAAGGCAGAACAGTGTAGGTGACCTTCCCCTTTGCTTTGCATGTCTTGTCTGCTCTCCCCAGTGAGTGCTGTGGGGCCCTAGAATACTACGATAAAGCCTTTGACCGTATCACCACGAGGAGCGAGAAGCCTCTGCGGAGCATCAAGCGCATCTTCCACACCGTCACCACCACAGATGACCCTGTCATCCGAAAGGTGTGCACCCACTCTGTTTTCACCCACGGGTTAGCAATGCCACTGGGGACGGGGCCTTGGAAACCCCTCTAGATAAAGAGTCTTCTGAATTGAACGTAGGATTAGGTGAACGCTTCCTAGCTTCACCTCTCTGGGGCCTTCAAGTTCTTGCTGCAAAATGGGGTAAATACACTTACAACATGCCACTGGGGTGAGGGCGAAAGGCAGCATTGTCAGGTGCTTTCCTGGGACATGGCGAGGGCTCAACTGCAGATGCACGTGTCCCAGGATGGTAACTGCCAACAGAACCTTAGTCAGAGAGCCAAAGGCTCATGCACGTCTGTTCTGTGTGGTGTGGGTGTGACAGCTCCTTACCCAGGAATCCTCTCCCCTCCGTGTGAACAGGCAATTAGACCTAAGCATTTCTTCTCTTTTTCCTCTCTGGTCCTCTTTGCAGCTGGCAAAAACACAAGGGAATGTGTTTGCCACCGACGCCATTCTGGCCACACTGATGAGCTGCACCCGCTCCGTGTATTCCTGGGACATTGTGGTGCAGAGAGTCGGGTCCAAGCTCTTCTTTGACAAGAGGGACAACTCTGATTTTGGTAAGAAGCCCATCTGGGAACAACACAAAGGCTTTGAGTGTTTCTGTTGGTTCAGAGCAATTCCCTGGTACTGAAGAATGACTATGAGATGGTCTATTTCCCCGCGGGTATTGACAGCCATGTCAGGACCCCTCCCAGCCTCCTCAAAGGCATGGACAGGGAAGTGTCACTATAGCCTGTCCCTGAGACATCAGCTTTCTGAGTCCTCACAGTGCTCCAAAGCTGTGCTTCCAAGTGTTACTCATTTGAGTGAGACTTTCCTCTGCCACCTTTCCACTCCATCTTTAGTATTTACTTAATGTTTTTCTTTAAGTTGGTGGGGTTTTTTTACTTCAGTGTATTTGCAAAGGAAAAAATACATGTGCGCATATTTTATACCATTCACACAAGTGTACGTATATACACATGCTGTGATTGAAAACCAGGTCACTCCACAATAACAGCAATGAAACAAAACAGTGTAATTATATTCCACGCCTCAGACCTTCTCTTTGTTGAAAAGCTAATAAAATCATTCTCTTGAGGAATCAAAAAAGATTGAAAAGGGGTATCTTTTTTACATTGTGATTGAATTTAACATTAGGATCTAAAGTTACCCAGGAGCACTCCACAATTCCTCCCCTGCATGTCCCACCCTCGGGACACCCATGTTAATAGATGGCAGTTATTTGAAGGAAAGGCCTTTGTCATTTGGATCACCGTGTCTCCACGTGGTGCTGTGCTGCATGTCATCACTGATTCTTTGTTTTGTGAGTCGGTGACATACTACTACTTTTGCAGACCTCCTGACGGTGAGTGAGACAGCCAACGAGCCCCCTCAAGATGAAGGTAATTCCTTCAACTCACCCCGCAACCTGGCCATGGAAGCAACGTACATCAACCACAACTTCTCCCAGCAGTGCCTGAGGATGGTGAGGAGGAGAGCACTGGGCGTTCAATTTATTTTGTCAACTACAGCTACTTTTACTCGGCTTGTAGGATTGAGCAGGACAGATGGGGTCCCCACCTGTCACCCAGAAGTTCCAAGCTTGGGCTTTGAGGTCACGCACCTGACTTTGAAGCCTGGATCTACCACTTCATAGCTTTGTGGTGTCGGGCATGCGGCTTCTCTGTAAACTTAGAATGTGATAGTACTTGTCTCACATGAACATGTTGTAAAGATTCCTCTGATTATTTGACAAATGCACTGTTTAGGTACGAAGTTTCTACCTCTAGGCAGCTTCATTATAATGGAAGAGCAAAAGCAATAAACCCTAAATACATACATGATATGTACTATGGAGAAAAATGAAGTGGGAGGGGCATGGCTGCTTATTACATGAGACACATGGAGCAGTCGGGAAACACTAGCTGTCACGTCTTGTGATTTGTGAGTGCTTGTGCTTGAAGGGAACAAATAAGCAGGCAACACTCAGTGAGCTCAGGGCCCACTCAAGAGCTCCAGGGACCTGGCCTGGGCTATAACTAAGCAGAGGTGTGGGGGTCTGGCTGATGGGCTCAGCAACAAGTTGGTGCTGTCATGTAACACCTGTGTCATTTTTGCAGGGGAAAGAAAGATACAACTTCCCCAACCCAAACCCATTCGTGGAGGATGACATGGATAAGAATGAAATCGCCTCTGTTGCGTACCGGTATGTCACCTGGTGGGGCGTGCGCTGACCCAACCCTGTGTGGGGTGAAATAGCTGAGGTTCAGGATCTCAGCTGACCACACAAGTTCCTCCTCCATTGCAGTTACCGCAGGTGGAAGCTCGGGGATGACATCGACCTGATTGTCCGCTGTGAGCATGATGGCGTCATGACCGGAGCCAATGGGGAAGTGTCCTTCATCAACATCAAGACCCTCAATGAGTGGGATTCCAGGGTGAGGCGCACCTCCATCACCTCATGTGGCAGCGCGTCTGTATTTCCTGCAGGGCGTGTTGTCACAGGCTGGCATCTATGGCATGCTCTTTTCCGCTTGCGTTATATAGAGCGCTGCTGAGATTTTTTTGTGCTCTGAATTTTTCCCCAGTTTGTTCCTCACTGAGAAAGAGATCATGTGTGAGGGTACCTGCCTTCTTCCAGGACTTTCTCCTGTACCATTCTGACCTTGGCTTCCAGTCTGCCAAGCATGTGATTTTGATCTCATTATTTAGGTCGGCAGGTTTCCTGTAAACCTGGCAGCTCCTTTTTTTTATTTTTTTTTTGACCTGTTCTTTTACTTACTATAGCCACTACCTTCTATCTTCTGATTCTGGTGCCAACTCTTTCACTTAACTGAACTCAGGGATGCTAAGATTAGCTGAGAGTTGCCTCTTCAAGAGGCACCTCAAATGAAACCTGCTTCATTTTCCCTCCTTCCTGCTCTCTCTCATTGGTACACCGTGGCTGTTGGGCTGTTATCCTTTAGGAAGCTGCCCGGATCTTCTGTGCCTGAATTCAAAGTGGGAGGCAGTGCTTCTGGGTGCAGCTATGCGGGGAAAAGCGTTCTCGGGAGGAAGGGTACCTTCAACACCTGTGCTGAAGGGTGTTCAATGCAATGGCTTATAGAGGCCCACTGCAGTCTGCCTTCATTAGAGCCAAGGGATGAGCATTTAATGCTGGTGATTTATCACCCTCAGGTGCTCTTTAGCCCCCAACCCTGCTGAAAGGACACACTGGAAGGTTGGCTGTGACTTTAGGTCTGGCCTGGTGGCCTTTTCCACCAGGGCCTCCCTATAGTATTTGGCTTCGTTGTATCTATGTGGCTTTGCCCTCTGTGTCACTATCTGCACTGTTGTGGTCTTGCACATTTCTCAGCTTCCTTCACATGTTTTTTTCTGGTTCCTCCTTTTTGACCCTGTGGAGCAGGTGTCCTCAAACTACGGCCCGCAGGCCACATGCGGCCCACCGAAAACATTTATCCGGTCCACCGGGTGTTTTTGCCACCACTACCTGTCCTGCTTAGCAGCCGACTCGTCCCGGGCCCACAGTCCGGCCCTCCCAACGATCTAAGGGACAGTGAACCAGCCCCCTGTTTAAAAAGTTTGAGGACACCTGCGTGTGGAACATTCTCTTTGTATCAGTCCCCTCCCTACACAGCTCTTTATGCCATAACTATTTCTTTATGCAGCCTTATATTCGTTTTCTTTTGCTCCATAACAAATTTAACAGAAACTTAGAAGCTTAAAACAATATCCATTAGCTCATAGTTTGATAGGTCAGAAGTCCAGCATCATGTGGCTTGGTTTTATGCTCGGGTGTCAGAAAGCTAAAATCAAGGTGTCAGCAGAACTGAACTCATCTGGAGGTTCAGGAAGAAATTCCACTTCCAGGTTCATTCTAGTTGGCAGATTCAGTTCCTTGCAGTTGTAGGGCTGAGGTCCCCCATTCTTTTGCCAGCTGTCAGCTGGGGCCTCAGCTGCTAGAGACGACCCACATTCCTTGCCATGTGGTCCCCTCCATCTTCAAACCAGCAGCATCCAATCCTCATGCAGTGAATTTTTTACTTCCTCTGCCTCTGATCTCTACACTCAGATTTAAGAGACAAGTGGTTATAAGGGGCACACCAAGGGCCTTCCTATCTTAAGAGATCTTAATTACATCTGCAAATCCCTTTTGACATAAAAGGTAGCATAATCATGGCAGCAATATTTTTCATCATAGTCACAGGTTCTGCCCACACTAAAGGGTAGGAGATTCTACAAGGGCAAGGGTCATTGGGGTCATCTTAGAATTCTGCCTATCCCAAGCCTCAACCTTGAACTCTAACAAAGATCTACCCTGACTCCCTATTCCATTGTTTTTCTGCTAAAATAACTTGCTCTTTCGTTGTCCTCATCGCTGTCGTTCCCTCTGTCTCGGCTGTCCATCAGCTTTGTCTTCCTCTTGCTCACTTAGGCTCAGACCCTCGAACATCTCCACCTCCTCTGCACTCTTCTGTTTTGTCGTCAGTTGCAGTCAGTCTGCTCACTTAGCTCTGGATCTCACTGGTATCACCCTAGTTTAGGCTCCTGTTCAGTATGCCTGTTATTTAGCATTTGTCTCCTAATTCCCTCCCCACCACCCCATTCACTTTATCTCTGCCAATTGTCCAAAACACTGCTTCCATCATGAAGCAGGTCTATAGAAAGACTTAAAATACCACAGCAAACTCACAAGGGGACTACAGGATATTTTTTATTTTAGAGGGAAACAGAGACATCTGTCAGAATACTAGTCCTAAGTGGTTTGGACCTAACAATAAAAGGGACTCCTCAGTATTTCTTTTGGCCTGTAACTCTGAGTCCAAGTTCCCATATCTATAAAATAGGGGATTGGAGGATATGACTGCTGGGGTCTCGATCTGTGTTGCCTGCATACGTACATGTATATACGGCAGGCTGTGACCTCACCCCCACCCAAGGCTGACCCAGCCTGTCTTTCCCTCCATGCATCAGATCACTCCACCTCCGCCAGTATTCTCCACTTGGTTAGCCGCAGCTCTTCCTCTGCACAACCCTTACCAGAAAACACGCAATAAATGCTTGCCTCTGCCATTTTTTCAGCGCTTGTTTTTAATGGGAATGCATGTATGTCCTCGTCTAGATGAGCTCTAATGAAGAGAGGAATTGCAATTTGTTGAGTGTCTGCTGTGTGGCAGGCTGTACAAGGGAGTGGCTGTGTCTTTGCCTCCTAAATGATAACAGTCTTACCCTTGATTCACCTGTGGCCTTGCCCACTTCCTAATCAAGCCCACAGGGCAGTCCTTCTGTGGCAGAGGAGGTACCAGAGCCTGCAGCAGTAGGGCCTTGCCTTTGCTCCTATGACCTGGCCGTTCCTTCTGCAGCACTGCAATGGCGTTGACTGGCGTCAGAAGCTGGACTCTCAGCGAGGGGCCGTCATTGCCACTGAGCTAAAGAACAACAGCTACAAGTTGGCCCGATGGACCTGCTGTGCTTTGCTGGCTGGATCCGAGTACCTCAAACTTGGGTGAGATTCCTTTCCAGGAGTTGCAAACTCATGTTCTGTAAGGAGGGATCATGGGTAGGGTGATGAGGGCTTCCTTTTCCCCTTTCCCTTGGGAAAAGCATCAGGCCAAGTGTCCCCATTTAACTGATATTTGCCCCCAGGCGTTGCTGTGTCTCTGGGCCAGCCTGTCCCCACCACTAACCCCACATTCCCCCCACTAGCTATGTATCCCGGTACCATGTGAAAGACTCCTCACGCCACGTCATCCTGGGCACGCAGCAGTTCAAGCCCAATGAGTTTGCCAGCCAGATCAACCTGAGCGTGGAGAACGCCTGGGGCATCCTGCGCTGCGTCATCGACATCTGCATGAAACTGGAGGAGGGCAAGTACCTCATCCTCAAGGACCCCAACAAGCAGGTCATCCGTGTCTACAGCCTGCCCGACGGCACCTTCAGCTCTGACGAGGATGATGAGGATGAGGAGGAAGAGGAAGAAGAAGAAGAAGGTTTGTAGCAGGCCTCTCCAGGGAGCAGTGGGCCAGCTAGGGACCAGGCTGTACAGCCAGTGCTCTTGACCTTGACGGAACTAAATTTGGAGTCACATTCACTCTGGCTCTAGGAGCTGCTTCAAGAGCCTTTAGATCAATTGAAGGGGATGGGAGGAGAGTGGTCTTTTAGAGGCTAGAGTGAGGAAGAAGCATCTAGAGAAAGAACAGAAGTCCCCGATGTGAGCCAGTGGGCTGCAGGAGAAAAGGTGCTCCAGGTTAGTTACACGAGCGTAATCTGTCTTTCCTGCTTCACCACCTAGTGACTGAAGGAATTATCTTAAACCTACAAAGATCTGAAAGACTTGACTTTTGGAAGAAGGTGCTGAAAATCATAGCAGTTCGCCAGTTCAACATGGCTCATTTCTCTTTAACATTTTGTATCTTTCAGAGGAAGAAACTTAAAGGAGTTGGAGTTTGTAAATCCACCGAGCCTAGGAGGATCTTGGATGCCTGGTGTAATGTTGGTCTGGTCCTTGCTCTCTGAAGTTTGAAGATGGAATAAAGTATAAGTCTCTTCAGTCTCTTACCCTCATGACATGCCTGTATCATGTTGACAGCGCTTCTTCCTTCGCCAGGTAGCCAGGGAGGGTAAGATACAGAAGTTTCTGTCTGGAGTTCATAATATGGGTCCCATCGTTTGTTCTTGAACATTATTTTCATTCCTGTTAGAGGGCTGAATTCCCTAGATTTTTATTTTTATTTTTTTAACCCTGAAATTATCCTTTTCTGGAGGGTGTTATCAATTGAGGTCCTTTGTGGAGGTCCCCAGAAGAAGTGCATTTCCACAAGTGTGAGTGCCTGCTGGTCATGTGCCATATCCAGCTGCTGCCCTTAGACACAAATCACCAGGAAAAGGAGAAGCAGGGCACCCTCTTTGGAAGTTGAGGTTGGGTTGCTGCCCATGGAGGAGAAGGCCTCAGAAGCTTTGATATGCTCCACAGAGTGGTGATCGAAATGGTGTGTAAGTTGTTTTCAAACTTGGCTTGGGCTGATTACAGTCTCTAGCTGGCATCCTCAAAGCAATGTCATAAAGGAATCGGCTACAGATGTTTAGGATATGTGATGTTTTTATAAGGGGATAGTGTCGTGTTCTTGAGACTGAGGTAATTACCCTGCCAGGTATGCTAAGCTTTTTAGAAATATCTGAGTCTGACACCGGACTTATGATACTGGTAGAAGTAATACCTTTTTACAGATGAAGAAATGGTCTCCACTTTTGTGTAACATTCCTAAAGTTACTATTTTAATTGAAATAACTAGGCCTCAAAAACTAAGCAAAAATTTATTGAACTTTGTTAGAGTTACTAGGAAGACAGCATAAAATGTGTTCCTTAGGGCGTTGTCAATGTAAGTGGGTGGAGTGTTAAAGAGTATAAAGTGTGCATCAAAGTGGTACGACAAGTGCCAAGGGTTTCAAAATTAGACCGGTACTCACCAAGCCACTGCTTGCAGACTCATGATGCAATTCAGTGAGATTTGATGAGACCAATGGTCAAAAGTTTCATGCTCACCCTTGAAACATTTCACATCCCACATAACTCGTTTCTTTGATTTGTCCCTTCATCTGTCCTGCATGGGACCAGCAAGTTGATTGCTGAAAATAGTCCTGACTCAAAAATCTTCGATAGTATCCTGCTACCTACAATCCAGGCTCAGCCTAGTCTCAAGGCCCTGCCACACCATATCAGTCTTCATTTCCCGCTACTCACCAAGTAAGACCAGCAGCTGTTTTAGGTACTTAATTTATTTATCAGCCACCCATTCTCAAATAGTCACAACCACTAAGAAGTAGACCTCCCTACTTTATTTTTGGTTAGGTATTTTTCCTAGCCTGTCTGGTTTCAGTGCTCAACAAATGCTCACTGAGGACCTCCCACATGCCCTCAAGATACTGGAGGAAGACTGAGGTCACCGTAGTGCATAAGATCATTTCTGCTCCAGTGGAAGTTTTCTCTGACGCTGATTCCAGCAATGAAAATTATAGGAAAGTAGCTTTCCTCAGTGGGCACACTGGTCAGAGAAGTCTCAGGTACTATTTTTAATGAAAAACTATCCATGCAAAGCCGGAACACTATTATAGAGTTCTTTCCACACTAGGCATGGCTACCTTCCCATGAGAACTCTCAGCCCCTTAATGCTTCTTGAAAGTTCCCATACCTCCCTCACAAGTGCACTGTGTTCTGCCCATGTAAATCTTGAGAAAGATTATGACATTTTAACGACATAATTGGGGTCTGTGGAAGGAGCTAGTGCTATGGAAGTTCTCACAATTACAATTCAAGAACTCTTCCCATAAGTCCTAGCTCCTCCCACAATAAGAGTGCAAGAACTCCTATAAGCCCTAGGATGCCTAGTGTGGATTCAACATTGTAATTTAGATTAAAGCTTTTTTTTTTAAGATTTATTTTTGACAGAGAAGGAGGAGGTCCCAGAGCAGTCTCCATAGTTTTAAGTCATTAGTTTTCTACATGGTTCCGTTCCACACTGGTGTGGGGGGGCTGCACAGGGCAGGAACTGGACCAGGGGCCTTCCACATGGGAAACTCACCTGGCAAGAAATGAACTGAGAGCCTCCCACATGGGAAGCACACTCCAGTTCAGCATATGGGCCCGCACAGGCTAGGGCTGGGACCGGGACTCGATCCTCAGACCCCGGGGCTGCAAGGCAAGCACTTAAGCTGCTGAGCCATCCTGGCTTCCCTGAAACTTTTTTAAAAACTTTCTTTGCTTCCCTCTCCTGCCAGCATCAATGGCCCTGTTTTTCCCCAAAGCTACACGTGTACCATGTTAATCTAGTTAATTAGCAGAATACTAACTTGCAAGAAACTGAGTCAGCCCAGCATCCTGACAGCAATTTTGAAGATTTTTTTTTTTTTTTTTTTTTTGACAGAAAGAGAGAGAGATACAGAGACAGAGAGAGAACTGAACTGGGGGAGCTCCCAGTTCAGCATGTGGGTCCACCTGGGCCGGAGCCGGGATTCGATCCCCGGTCCCCAGGGCTGCAAAGCGAGCGCTTAACCCGCTGAGCCATCCCGGCTTCCCCAGATTTTTTTTTTAAAGGTTGTTTTTTGTTTGTTTTTTTTAATTGTTTTTTTTTTTTTTTTTTAATTTTTTTTTATTATTGTTTTGGACAGAGAGAGACAGAGACAGAGAGAGAACTGAACTGGGGGCACTCCCCAGTTTAGCACACAGGTCCACACGGGCCAGGGCCGGGACTTGATCCTGGGTCCCCAGCGCTGCAAAGTGAGTGCTTAACCCACTGAGCCATCCCGGCTTTCCCTTTTTAATTGTTTTTGACAGAGAGATACAGAGACAGAGAGAAGGGGGAGGGCCCAGAACAGTCTCCATAGTTGCACATCATTGGTTTTTCCACATAGTTTCATTCCACAGGTGGGTGGGGTCTCACCCCAGTGAGAACCAAACTGGGGGCACTCCCCAGCTCAGCACATGGGTGCACACGGGCCGGGGCCAGGATTCGATCCTCAGTCCCCGGGGCTGCAAAATGAGCGCTTAACCCACTGAGCCATCCCAACTTCCCCTGACAGCAATTTTGGACAGATATCCTGTCAAATGACATATGAATCAACCCTAAGACCAGGTTCGATATAACCGTCTCAGAACCAGCTGGACCCTAGATGTTCTTTCTGCCTGAGGAGTCGCATGACTAATTCACTTTTCCCTTTGTTCTACTTCCTACGTGCCTATAAAACCTGGCTGTCTCAAGAACAGGGAGATGGCCTTTGGGAACAGGAGTCGCGTCATTCTTCCAAAATGCTGGCATATTGAATAAAGCTTTTCTTTCTACCACCCTTGTCTCTCAGTTATTGACTTCTGAGCAGCAAGCAGCCAGATCCATAGCCTGGTAACGTTAGCCAGTGTCTTTACACTGGCCTGTCCTAAGCCACTGTGTTTACAACACTGCCAAGCTCATAAAGCATGATTCATGAATGAATAAAAAACATTTTGTAAAGAGTTCAGAATTTGGAGTATGGGGGGGTGGGGGTTGGGGATAAATTCCAGGCCCTACTTAACTGTATGATCTCAAATCACCCTAAACCTCCATTTGTCCAATGGCTACAGAATGTTAGAAACAGGGCCGCCTACCTCACGGATTGGTGGAAGATCAAATCAGTTAATGAATGTTTCTTAGTAAACAATAGACTAAATCACTGTAGTGTCCAGGTTAAGAACTTCCAAACCTATACAGGATTTTTATAAGATTTTATTTGAATCGAACAGGCTATGCCTTTATGCAAGATCTCAATAGACTGAGAAAAATGCCTCTTAGGATGACAGTTTGCAGCTAACTTCTTTTACACATTTGGAATTAGAGGAAATTACAAGAGGGTGGGAGAAAGCAAGGGGGGATTATAGGCTAATTAAGATTGTGTGCTCTTGTAGTAAGTCTGAAAACAAGCATATTAAAGGTGTGTTAACCTAGATGCAGAGAAATAACGGACAGGACTTTAAGACAAAAAACCTTTTACTAAAGAAGTTACCATATTTTTCCATGTATAAGAATACTTTAGGGGGAAGCCGGGATGGCTCAGTGGGTTAGGCGCTCACTTTGCAGAGCTGGGGACCGTGGATCGAATCCCGGCCCCGGCCGTGTGGAACCATATGCTGAACTGGGAGCTCCCCCAGTTCAGTTCTCTTTCTGTCTCTGTATCTCTCTCTCTCTCTCTCTCTGTCAAAAATAAAAATAAACAAATAAATAAAAAACAAAAATAAATCTTTAAAAAAAAATACTACTTTAGTCTAAAGTTAGGATCAAAAATTGGGAGTCGTCATACATGGGAGTAATCCAGGTATTGAGTTCTTAATATGAGGTTAGAAAATTAGGGGTCATCTTATACATGGAAATGTGAGTGTAGATGCCTGGGGTGTGACTACATACTATAACCTGGGTAGTCAAGTAATTTATGAGATCACTCGTGCCACTTTCTGTAGAACTCCTTTTTGGTCCGCAGTAGCAAACGATTGATTTTTTTGTCTTAGCTTCACCAACCTGGTTTCAAGTCGCCAAAACCTGGATAGCCAACTAGTCTTTGGCTGTATTACTGGTGCAGTGTTTAAGAGGTAGGACTCCCTCCAAGAAAACCATCTGCTCCTGTGCCTCACAAGTGAGAAAGCACCGCAGCTTGAAAACAAGAGCCTTAAGCCGGTGCGCAACGAGCTCCCTGTCCCCGCCGCCCCCAGCCCCCAGCCCCCCGGGGTGCCGCGGCCTAGGGCCCAAGGACGCCCGACCGCCCCGGCGAGCCGCGCGCCGGCACGTGACCCCGCCCCCTGCCATCTGGGGCGGGCCAACCTCCCAGGCTCCAGCCCGCTGGGCCCACCCTCGTCTCACTCTCGGAGCTGCCTGCGGAGCGGCTGTTAGGTGCGAGCCCTGGGTAAGAGGAGGTGGGCCAGGGAGGCCGGAGCCGAGGGCGTGGGCCCCGCGCACGCGTGGGGAGCGGCGCCTAAGGAGTGTGCGCCGGCAGGAGGGCGGCCTTGCGCCCGTGGCGGCAGGTAGGCTAGGCATCTCCGTGGCGTGAAGGCAGAGACAGGCACCTGGCTGGGGGCGGGGCCATTCAAGCCACACCTCCTTCACCTACACCTCCAGGGTCTAGCCTGGGGAGGGCCCAGGAGGGATTTTTGGACTTGCCTCAAATTAGGGAGAAAACGGGGTAACACCCACTCTTTTACTACCATGGCAACAAGCAGAGGAACCGAGGTCCTGAAGAAGATGGGAGGGTTGGGAATTCTTGGGGGGAGCCCCAGATCTGAGCTTGAAGCAATGCAGTAGTAGCAAATTAGCCCAGAGGGCCTTGGGTGCTGGCCCTGGCCCCACCCTAAATCGCTGTCAGTGCTCGGACAAGCCTCTGCCTCTTTCCAGGGCCCTACTCCTCACTCATTTCCCCCGGCCTCAGGCCATCCCTGGTCTGAGACCTCGCTCTTGTCTGCCACAGGATGGGCCTCTCCAACGTGGCCCCGCTGCGGGGCTCCCTCGGGCTGCTCCTAACCTTTGCCCTGTACCAGGCTCTCACCCTGCACCCTGCTGAGGCCTCGGCACCCCCACACCGGGACTACTGTGTCTTGGGTGCCGGGCCCGCAGGCCTGCAGATGGCCTACTTCCTGCAGAGGGCCAGGAGGGACTACATGGTATTCGAAAGGGCTCTGGGACCTGGCAGCTTCTTCACACGCTTCCCCCGGCACCGCAAGCTCATCAGCATCAACAAGCGGTACACGGGCCGGGCTAACTCCGAGTTCAACCTCCGCCACGACTGGAACTCACTGCTCAGCCATGACCCCGAGCTGCTCTTCAGACACTACTCCCACGCCTACTTCCCCGATGCCAGAGACATGGTGCGCTACCTGGGCAACTTCACAGACAGGCTGGGACTCCACGTGCTGTACAACACAACCATTGTCCATGTCACTCTGGACAAGGATCGGCAGGCCTGGAATGGCCATTACTTCATCCTGACCGACCAGAAGGGCCAGGCATACCGGTGCAGGTAAGGAGCCAGGTCCCAGAGCTCACCTGCTGAAGCTGGGGCCTCCCCTGAAGGAACTGACACCCCTTGGTTGGCAGGTTGGTGTGGGAGTAATGGGAAACATCTACCACCTTCTGCTCCCATTAAAATTCACGCTCAGGGGTTCAGCTCAGCCATCATTTCCCATGTGTCCTAAAAAAAATTGTGATCAGATGTGTTTGTAAAATATGAACCAGTTCTTTCCTCCAGGATTTGTCAGTGTTGAATATCTTCATGTTTATTGTGACACTCCCAACTACACTGGGTGTTCAACCTTGCCTCAGTACATTTATGTATGTACCCACAAAACCCTTTTGTAAAACATCTACAGGAACTAGCATTCCCCAAAACACATCCTGGGCAATGCTGGGTTAAGCCAACCCTAGACGAGCTCAGTGAAATTTCAGAACTGAACAAGAGTGGGAAGCTCTACAGGTAGTGCTACCAGCATTTAATTTTAGTTTAACGTCATGCAGACAACTCAAGTTCAGAGTCACACATGATACTGCACTTGTCTCATCCTCACCAAGACCCTGTGGGGAAGGGTCACCGATCCTTATTTTACAGATGAAGAACTGAGGCTCAGAGCCTAGTAACTGGTGCTGTCACACGGGTTTTAAGTGATACAGATGCAGCTGGAGCTCAGATCTCCCAGCTCCCAAAGCCCACGTTCTTTCCGCTGCACCAGACTGCCTCTCCCTTCCTGGCCATCAGCCTAGCACCTGGCTCCCAGGAGGGGCTGTCAGAGCTCATCTTCTCATGTCTTTTGCCAGGGGCACAGCCTTGCTCCTTGCTTATGACAGCCCAGGGGGAGAAGAGTTGGGCCAGTTTGGACCCTTGCATTTAGACAGCTGCACTACAGCATAGGGCAGTCAGGTATGAGCAGGTGGACAAGGGTCAGAATACAAGGAGCCATGGGGGCTGCCCATGCCTTCTACAAGCCATCCAGTTCAATTTTTGAAACCACCCTGTGATCAAACCGTCCTTCCGTAGGCTGGCAGGACCCAGCTGCCCACCACAGGACTGCAGCCCCCACCAATATAAAGTGCAGGGCTTGGGAGTCAGGCTGATCCGTGGCCAGAGTCTGGCTCTGCTGTCTTAAGAGCTTTGGAGGCCATGGGCCCCCGGGGGCAGGGCCTGTGTCTCCTCACCTGTGTAACGCCCCAAATAACACTAGTCAGGTTGCTTTGAGCAGTAAGATGACGCATAAAACACTTAGTCTAGGGCCTGGTAGAAACTCACTGCTCAGCAGGTGTCTGCAGCTGCCAGACAAGTCAGAAAGGGGAAAGTGGAACATCAAGTCCCATTTTTATCACAGAGGGTGATACTTGGTCTGACTGCTGTGTTCAAAATGGGGTGAATTACTCGACTTCTCATGGTGCCACCTTCTCCTGCCAGAGTCAAATTAATTCTAGTATCTGGTATAATCCCAGTGAGGGGTAAGGGAAACTGCCCGCTGGAATGAGCTCAGTGAGGGACAGGGGTAAAGTCTCAGACACACTGGGGGATAAATGAATGAACATCTTATTTTCTTTGAGGAGCCAGCAGCCTAGGTGAGGTGGGCAAGCTAGGTGGCAGGTCCAGAGAATGATTTTTCACTTAGTGTCTCATAGCTAAGAGACTAAACTATCTTCCCTCCGTCCTCCACCTGCAGTGTCCTTCTCGTCGCCACTGGTTTGTCAGTCCCCAACCTGGTTGACTTCCCTGGCTCCGAATATGTGGAGGGTTATGAGTCCGTGTCCATAGACCCCAAGGACTTTGAGGGTCAGAATGTGCTGATCTTGGGCCGTGGGAACTCAGCCTTTGAGACAGCAGAGAACATCTTGGGTGTCACCAACTTTATCCACATGCTGAGCCGCTCCCGGGTCCGGCTGTCCTGGGCCACCCACTACGTAGGAGACCTCAGGTATGCCACACAGCTGCTGCATGCGTATTCGGCACTGCAGCCCCTCTGCAGCTGCTCCTGCCCCCCGCTGGACCAACCACCCCTTCCTCTGAGTCTTTCTCTCTCCCGGCCTGTCCCTTGGGCCCCAGGGCCATCAACAACGGCCTGTTGGACACCTACCAGCTGAAGTCCCTGGACGGGTTGCTGGAGTCGGACCTGACAGATCTGGCTATCGTGAAGGACCGCGAGGGCAAGTTCCACATCACCCTCAAGTTCTTCTTGGAGGAAGGCAACCAGAGTGCCGATGCCATCACCCTCCCCCAGGACGACAGTGACAACTTTGCCATGCGCGTGGCCTACGACCGGGTCATCCGCTGCCTGGGCTGGAACTTCGACTTCTCCATTTTCAACAGGTGAGTCCAAATAGGGGAGGCGCTGGGTTCTCCTGGCAAACCCCTCTGCTGCCGCCCTGGGGCACCGGCATCCCCGTCCAGCAGCGCCAGCGCGGATGTGGGTGCTGCCAGGTTTCCCACCAGGCGTGAGCTCTCTGTCCACTGGGCTCCCGCTCTGAGGCCGCCAGCAGCGTCTCTGCATCTGTGTTGTGATCCTCCACCCGGGAGGTGGGGAAGCAAGCTCAGACAGAAGCGGGCGGTGACCTGCAGGACGGCGGTGTGCTGGCCTAGAACACAGGCGGTGGGGTCAACCTGAGATGCCTTCTTACCAAATCTGTGAGCTCTGGGAAACTGGGCCCCAGTTTCCTCATCAATCAAATGGGGGATCACATTTTCTTTCTCCTAGGGATGTTGTGAGGATGAATGTAGCGAAGTATTTGGCATAAACTATAAGCTCAATAAAATGTTAGCTGCTAAAATTATAGTAGACTCTCAGTTAACCTGCACCCATGGGGATTGGTAGATGCCAGATAAATGTAAGGAGACTCTTCATTAACCGGTTGCTTAAGAGTGCCAGTTGCTTGAGTTCCAGTTAATGGAGAGTCTCCTGAATTTATAATTGTAATTTGAAGAACTGCTGTGGAGCCTCTTCTTTAAACACTGCTGCTCCAGGACGTTGGCAAGGCTTAGTTAGCCTCAGAGACCATCCAGTGTCTCACTTTCCTTCTGGCCAAGGCACAGGCAGACAAGGAGAACCAGGAGAGCTAGAACCAGACCCTCCTATTCCATCAGATCACACGGGACACCGTCTTAACCCACAGTCCAGCCTCGAGTCAGCCTTGAATCCTGGCCCCATCCCTGACTCACCACATCTTTACCCTGAGCCTCAGTTACTCCATCTGTTAAATGGTCATGATGTGGTTTAAATGCAGTAAAGAATATAAAGCACTTAGCTCAGTGCCAGGCCTATAATTAGTGTTTTGTACACAGCAATGATTTCTATTAACAACTCTTTCTACTCACAGGTCCCTCAGACTCTCTTCAGGGGGTGAGTTCAGCAAGAAGTACCCACTGGTCAGAGCTAGCTACGAGTCCAAAGGAAGCCGAGGTCTCTTTGTCCTGGGCACTGCCAGCCACTCTGTGGATTACCGGAAATCTGCTGGGGGCTTCATCCATGGATTCCGATACACAGGTGAGCCCAGCCAGAACCCCCCGTCCCCCCACTCCCACGATCTGTAAACACACCTGATTTCCAGCAGCCTCAAAGGGACTGCTCATCAGAAGTCGATTGTCACAAATTCCCTGTCTGGGGCAGACGACAATGGGTTTTTCATGGTCTGAGGATAAGTCTAGAGAAGCATCAGATAAGGTACAAAAGTACATGCATCTGGGGTGCCACGTTACACGCCTATACCCTGTGCGGGTGAGGCACCATGTGTTAGTGAGAGCGCGGGGCTCGAACGCCAAGCAGCAGGTTGGTCTCAGAGGTGAGGCTTCATAACCTCTCTAAGCCTCTGCGGGAGCCCCTGACAGCAGAAATGTGGACAAGGAGAACTCCCCACCCTCCAGGGGCTGCTGTAAGGACGAAATAAGACCATGCCTGTGGACCATGCAGCTGTGAAGCATCACACACACACATAGACTTCTTGGGCACCAATAGGGTTCAATAAAAATTGCAATTGGGTTATAGTAGTTCCTTTTCAGAAGTGCAGGTACTGGGGGTATGAATGTTCTGCACTCTGGGTAGGCTGTTGGATGGGTGCCTAATTGCATGGCAGGTGTTACATAGGCCAATTAATTTTGCTATAAACACCATAAAGGTCTTGCATCTTGACATTTCTGTATTTAATTTGATGCCTTGCACTGCCTTACTGCTCATTTTTGCATTTCACTATCCTTGCAATTTGGCCAACAAAGATCATCATGTTTTGCTGTTGATCTCCAGATGATATATTTTATAGCCCATGTGTATTATCAAAGAAGGAAACCAGGGAGTGTGAGCTGTCTATCAAGCAGAATATTTTCAAATTGAACACACACACACACGGAATGAGAAGTGTATGTGTTCGGCTGTGTCTCCCCAATAAGAAACCCTCATTGTTCCCATGCATGTCACCCTCCCTGCACCCTGTCTCCCTGCAGACCCTGCCCCTTCTCTCTTGCTTCTTTCTGTCCCTTGCTCTTTCCCCAGCTCACATATTTAATCCGCACAACAGCCCCGTGAGACAGATCCTGTTATTTCAATTCCATTTTGCAGATGAGGAAACTAGGACACAGAGAAGTAATTTGCCCAAACTCACCCAGCCAGTGGATGGCAGAGATGGAATGTGAACCCCCACCTGCCCGACTGTAACACTCACAGCTAACCACTAAGCTTCAGGCAAATGGGAAACAGTCCTGGGTGTACAGGCCACCAATTGCTGTGGTCACTACTACTGGCTGAGACTCTGACTCAAGAGCAGGGCACTGTGGCTGCACACAGTACCTGCTGCCTGGCCCTTGCCAGTCTGTCAGCTGAGAAACAGGCCCCACACGAGACAACAGTAAGGCAGAGTAAGACAGCAAGAGGCAAGAGGCTGGCAGCACCAACGATAAGCGCGTAGAGGGCAGGCCTTGCCAGAAGCTCTCTCCGGCCATGCCTGCCTTCCCGACTTGGGCCTCTTCGTCTCTTCTGACTGGTCTTCCTGCCACTGGTACTTCTGGTGTCCCATAGAACCCGCCAAAACAACTCTTCTTTTAAAGAACTTGTACTCTTCTGTCTCCATATCTTGAGTGGCTCCTCCTGCCCCGGGGAGTCCCAGCTCCTGAGCACGGCACTCCAAGCTTTGCTCAGGCCAACACCAGCTCATGTCTCCAGACTGGCACCTTGCCGGCTTTTCAGAATGTGCCAGGCGCCCTCTCAAGAGGGTACTGCTTCACACAGGGACTTCTTTGGTCGAGCACTCCCCAAACATCACTAGTTGTGTAATTCCTTAGCCTTGTGCAAAATTCGGCGTCACCATTGTTTCCTCCTGAGAGCAAGATGCCTAGTGAGGCTGCACATCTTCCCGAGACTGTTGGCCAGTCCAGTCCCCTGTCATGGGCATGGTCTGTGTCCTTGCCTTTATTGGGCTTCAGTGTTGTATGGATTTGTTTTGGAAGAGCAGGCACCTGTGTGCAGTGCCCCAATTCCACAACTGTATACAGCAGCCGCAGGTATACAGAAAAACATCTCTCTGTTGCTTTAGACAGCTGTTGCTTTTCTGTTCTTATGAATACACAAAGCATCTCAAAATAGAACTTAGTGACAGGTTGGATTTAGTCTGTGAGGAGAGGGAGCAACCAAAGGCTTTCCAGGTGTGAGTCTCCAATAGAACTAGGGGCTGGGGGGAGGGAAGGGGTCTCAGAGGGAGGCTCTGGGTCTGGTTTGGACACACCACAGGTGGGGGCCTAGTCCTGGGACTTCCACATGCAGATGGCCTCAGGCGGGGCGGGCAGACGCTAGCCTGGACACCAGATCCAGCCACACCCCTTCATGTATCTGTCCCCTGTGGCTGCCTTCCCCCCAGAGGCAGAACTGAGCAGTGAGACAAACGCTGCAGAGCCGGCAGTGCTTCCCACGTGGCACTTTGCAGAACCCATGTGCTGACCCCGCTCTAAAAGCATCTTCTTGGCACCATGCATACCGTGTTTATTGAGTTTGCAGAAGTTGATGGGGACCTTACATCCCTCCTGATGGCAAAAGATAGATTCCTAAGTGCGGCGTGCCATTCCTCCCTCGGGCTTTTCAGTGCGTGCTGTTCACCGACTCCTGGAGCATCGGCACCACGACGTGGCCTGGCCCTCCACCAAGCACCCCATCACACAGCTGAGCAGCTCCATCCTCCGGCGCGTGAACGAGGCCTCGGGGCTCTACCAGATGTTCAGTGTGCTGGCCGACGTGGTCCTGCTGAGGGAGTGAGTAGCCCACGCCCACCGCACTGTCCCCTTGGCCCGGGTCCCCCTGCCACAGCTCTTCTCTTCCTATTCCAGGTGTGCAATACCCCAGTGGTTCCTTCCTAAGATGAAGTCTGACGGGGGAAAGGGTGGGGGCTGGGGGACTATTCTGGGGGAAAATCAGTGAAATCAATGCCACAAGCTCTGCAAACAGATAGACCTGGGTCTGAATCCTGGCTATGCCTCTTTGTACCTGTGTGACCTTGGGCAAGTTAGTTCGCCTCTCTGAGCCTTTCTCTGATTTGCAAAATGAGGATAATAACACCTACCTTACAAGGCTATAGGAAGGAGTAAAGGTAGCTGGTAGAAAGCATGTGGCACGAAGAGGAGCAATAAACTGCAACATGAGAGCACAAGTGTGATTTAAGAGTTCCCTGGGACCAGGACCAAGTTGGCTCTTCTCAGTCAAGTGATAAGGGGACAGACACATCCTGAGCAGGAAACACCATGGAAGGGCTGGAGAGGGAGGGCCTCAAAGGGCAGGTGGCAGGTGAGAAGCAGAGGAAGAACCCTGAGAGGAAACAGCCTGGCTCATAGCCAGGGAGTGCACCAGCACACCAAGTTCAAGGACATGCAATAGCACACCAAGTTCAAGGACACAGCATAATAAGTTCAGGGGGTACAGCAGCACACCAACTTCAGGGAAGGTGCAGCAGCACACCAAGTTCAGAGACATGCAAGAAGTTCAGCAGTGCTCAGCGAAAAACCTCCCATCATCTTTTATTCCTCTTTCACACCCATTCACCACGTTCAGACTACCTGTAAATACCACCAGCTCTACCTTCCAATTATGTCTAGAATCGTACTGCCTCTCACCAGCTCCACACTGCCTCCCGGGTCTGGACCACCGGCATCTCTCATCTGCGCCGGTTTAACACAGTGGTCTGCTCTTTAACGTGGTGGCTGGGGTGGGCCTTTTAAAGCACAAGTAACACAAATTCATGTCCATCGTGATGGACACCAGAAGTTCCCATCATAACACACGCAAGACCTCCCTGCCCTCCATGGACCTCCTAGACTCTCCTGCCCATCCCCCTCAAGTCCACTTCAGCTACCCTGGCCTTCCTGTCACTTGGAACACACCCGGGTAATTCACCCTGTCACCAGGGCTTTTCACTACTCTTCCCTCAGCTTGGATCACCCTTTCCCCCAATAGCCATTCCAGGTTAGTTTTCTGGAATCCATCCAACACGTGAGTCAGGACTCAGCTGTGTTATGTGAGAGTGTTAATGTAAGGTGACCAGATTTTAACATTGGTAAAGCGGGACCACCATGGACCAGGGGGGAGGGGGTTCTTGATTAAAAATGTGGTCTATCTCCCGCCGTTCCCTAGCTTGTCGTGCATTCTTTCCAAAAATCGGGACTTTTTTAAAACGCCGCGAGATGCGGGACAAATTGTTAAAAATCGGGACTGTCCCACCAAAAGCAGGACGTCTGGTCACCCTAGTTAATGTGAGGGATGTGCAGGGCTGATCGGAGTCTGTATGGTGTTTGATTGTTGTTTCTTGGAGGGAGACACACACACATGTCCACACATATGAACGCCCACATGCACACACCTCGCCTCTGCTGCCCCAGTGAGGGTCCCGCCCTCCCACTTTGCTGTTACCCCCAGGGACGCCACAGCGTTTGAGTACCTGGAGGAGTTCCCCACGCAGATGCTGGCCCAGCTGGAGACAATCACAGGAAGGACGGCCAGGCATGGGCTCTTCGTCATCAACATGGAGTATGGCAGAAATTTCTCTGGACCCGACAAGGACGTCTTTTTTTATGACCGGTCTGTGGGGCACACGGAAGATGCCTGGCAGTCTAACTTCCTCCACCCTGTCATCTACTACTATAGGCACCTCCCCACCGGTGAGCTGAGCCTCTTGCCCCTGAGCGTGGGCTTTCTTGAGATGAGCACTCCTCGGACTGCATTGTGTATCGAGTTGTCACTATTAATCCTTCATACAACACTCTCAGCTGACAGAGGAGGACCACTGGGGACTCTGCCCAGAGACCAAATGTATCAGAAGGTCCAAGAGGGATAAGTGATATTCCGATTCTGGCCTAGCCCATGGCCTGGGCAGGCCACACATGGGAGTCGTGATCTCTAGGCACCACACAGGAAGAGGGACACTGTCTCTAAAGGAGGCTGGCTGACCATGGAGGAGGGAGGGGGACTTGGAGACTGACCTTTGGAAGGCACAGGGAGAGGAGCTAGAACTAACACAGTAGAGTATAGAAAAGCTGGCCACTGTTCCCCGGTCTGTCCTTTCCTTGCTGTGTAACCTTGGACCATGTCTTATCCTATCTGAGCCTCAGCTTCCTCATCTGTAAAATGGAGATGAAAATGGTACCCTCTTTGTGGAATTGTGTGAGGGTAAATGAGATAATATACACAGAGTGCCAGTGTGGTGCCTGGCACAGAGTAGCTACCAAGACTAACCACCAGGGAACACCACTCCTTGAAGGGCTGTCACTTGGAGAAGCATGATCTAAAAAAGGGCAGAGGTGGATCAACAGGTAGAAGTGACGGGAACTCAGGTTTATAGTCAATATGAGGAGCAATTAATAGTCCAAGCTGCCCGACAGTGGAATGGATTGCTTCCTAGAGTTGAATTTCTCAATACAGGGATGGTTGGGTCATGGCTTGAGGCCATCTGACGGGGACATGACAGAAGGGAGTCCACACCAGTGGGGAAGTGGACTGGATGAGCCCTAAGACCCCTTTGGATACAGGGCTTGCGTCTCCTCACAGAAAGACCAGTTTTGACACTTAGACCTCAGTCCATGTGAGTCTTAGAAAAACACCAATTTCAAGTGTCCCTCTGATACCACAGGGGCAAGTCTAGTCTTGTCCTGCATCCTCATGCTAACCTACCAAACATTTGGAAATAACCGTTGAACAGGCTGACCACAACCAACACAGGTGTTGTCAGGAAAACCAAGCATGAGGGAGGGAGGCATTGAGGATGTGTTGGAACCATGCCATCGGCTCTGGGGTGCCAATCCCAGCTGCTGGGCTCTGATACAGCTCCACCTCTTCCCCACAGAGCAGGATGTGCGGTTCCGCCCTGCGGACTGGCCCCTGCCTAGGCCCACAGCCATCCACCACATTGTGGAAGATTTCTTGACCGACTGGACCGCCCCAGTGGGCCACATTCTACCTCTGAGGCGCTTCCTGGAGAACTGTTTGGACACCGATTTGCGAAGCTTCTATGCAGGTAACTTAAATTCCCAGAGGGGGTAAGCTGGGATGGCTCAGTGGGTTAAGTGCTCACTTTGCAGCACCAGGGACCGGGGATCAAATCCCAGCCCCGGCCCGTGCTGAACTGGGAGCTCCCCCAGCTCAGTTCTCTCTCTGTCTCTGTCTCTGTATCTCTGCCAAAAATTAATTAATTAATTAATTAATTACATTTTTAAAAATTATTAAATTCCCAGAGGGACAGAGGGATTGAACTAGAGGTTAAAAAGAGACCAGACAGATCCGCACCCTGTGAAGTGGCAGGATGCACATCTAGAAACCCAGACCTGAGATTTCTGTTCCCCACAATGTGGTAGACTAGATGTCCACAGAAACCCTCCAGTACAGCCACACCTGAAAACACTAAATCAAATGTCTCTTTTAAAGAACTGGCAGGAAAATAAGGGAACTTCCCAGAGACCAGATACTAAGAAAAGCAAACCCAAGCTGGGTTGTGGGTTATCTGCTAGACATCAGTAGCCGGGAACCTGGGTAACTGAGCAGCACTTGCTGATCAGAAGGTGAGGCTGGAGCACAGTGAGAGGTCTGTTTAGACCCCCCAGATTAGTGTGGATCTCAGTGGATAAACTAGGAGGCAGAAAACATTCCCGAGAGGGAGACAGTGGAGTAGCACACTTTTTGACTCTGGGTAAGAGTCGGGGGAAATCCCTGAGAATTTCCAACCATTAGGCATCACTCCTGTGAGTTTGAGGCCAAACGTCACACCCTCACTGTGGTACAGAAACTTCTACAGTAAATGCAAGTCTTCTGTGAAGAAACACACTTTAAAACTAGGGCTCAAAAAATTCCCACACAGGTGGGAAGCCAGGATGGCTCACTGGGTTAAGTGCTCACTTTGCAGCCCCAGGGACCGAGGATCGAATCCCGGCCCCGGCCCGTGCAGACCCACATGCTGAACTGGGGTGTGTCCCCAGTTCAGTTCTTGCCGGGGCCTATGCGGGAGGCTCGTTCCAGTTCCTGCCCTGCGCAGCCCTGTGCCCACCTGTGGAATGAAACTATACAGAAAATTAATGCTGTCAACTATGGAGACTGCTCTGGGCCCTCCCCCTTCTCTCTGTATCTCTCTGTCAAAAATCAATAAAAAAAAAAAGAGAGATTACTGAAAATACAATTAACTGGGCAGTTTTGAGAAAGAGCCACATAAAACTTCTGGAAATGAAAAAATAAATTTGTAATTATAAACTTAGTAGCACATTAGACAGAGATGAAGAGAGAATTGGTGAACTGGAAGATAGTTCTGACAGCCAAACCCAAACAGGGACTTGGAGGGAGAAGTCTAATGATCCAGAGGGAGAACTGATTGAAACAAGACAAACTGTTGTCTATTTTTTTTAATACCTTGAATGTCCCAGGATATCCATTTTTCTGTTCACCAAACATCTGTTGAACACTAGTTGTATATCAGACACTACTCATCAAATCAGGTTAGAGAGATAGTCCCTTGGCCTACAGGTCAGAGAGGAAGTATCCTTGTTTCATCCCCACCTGACATGCCCAGTCCTTTGAAGTAAAAATGTATATATTAAGGGAAATGGCTTAAAACAGTAGTTTGAATTAATAGTCTAAATATTTGTAGATGTTCAAACAAAGGTAATTTATAGAACAGAACACTAACATTCTGCAAACCATTGACCTTGACCATTCACTTACATATGAAACTACATGCTACAAAATCCCTGCCTGTTTCTGGAGGTTTCACAAGTACATAAAGATGCCAGTGCCTGCCAGGGCGCATATTCCCACCCTGAGTTATGGCTCCTCCAACACTGCTCAACAGTACAAGCCACTGTGTGTCACTGCCTTGAACTTGAAAGAATACTACCAGCAAAGGGCCAGCTAGCAGAGGATGGGCTTTCCGCTGCCCCCTTAGCTGATGTGCAGCTGCTAGTTCTGGCTCCAGGTTCTGCTGGGATTCCCTGCTGCCTGACCCCTGCAGACTGGGTGATGTATGCCATCAGAGGGCAGTACTTCCCACGAGGCCACCTTGCTGCCCCGCTCCTCCTCCCCCATCTCCTGTCTCCGGGCTTGGAGAATATTGTCATGGCCTGTTCTGCCAGGGGCCCTCTGTGTTATAAGTCAGAAGTAAAGTAGGAAATAATTTGTGTAGCACCCATGTAAACTCACAACATCCTTTGCAATATGCCCTGGTTTTATTTTAAAGACTCAAGCCAGTTTTCTGATACTCACTCCATCATCCCTTCCTGTCTCTAAATCCCACAGAGGACTAAGCCCATATCTGCTTCATCTTTTCTATTTTTTCAAATCAAAATTATGTAATCTTAGCTAAAAGGCTTTTTTCCCACTTCTGTTCTCACTCTCCAAAAGGAACTTCTAGCTCTTCTGGCTGTCTCTTCACATTTATAAATAACAAGTATCCACCCGATTTCCTGATGGGTTGGATTTGACCTGCGCACTGACTGCTCTGGCACAGATGAGGACAGATCAGACACAGGCTGACCAGTTTCATCTTTATAACCCTGAGTGCTGAGAGCAAGGCTCACACATAGCAACTGCAGCTCCGAGATTGTTGAGGGAATAAATCTTTGCAGGCAGCCCTGAGCTCAAAATGGGACTGACCGCCGAGTCCCCGGCCCGACCCGGGGCTAGCTCCCAGGCCAGACAGTGAGGGTCCACTCCTGAGTCACCAAGCCCCCAGCTGGGCTGGCTCCATGCAGAGCATCCTGCTGGGCCCAATGCTAGGGAGCTGAGTCATTTCTGTGGTTTGCTTTCATTTCAGAGCATTATTCTTCCCAAAAGTCAGGGCAGCCTATTCTTAGAACCTCTGGCAGGGGAGGCTGAGTTCCATGGCTACTCAGGTCAGACATGAGGCACCCAGAAAAGTCAGCTCCCAGACTCAGGGATGCAGGGTGCTGGAGGAGGCCCCCAGACACCAACAGCTCCTGCGCCCCCTCCCCATACCTCCCAGCCCTACTCATTCATCTCCTCTTGCTTTTGTTTAGAGTCCTGTTTCCTGTTCACCCTAACGCGCCAGAAGCTGCCGCCCTTTTGCCAGCAAGGGTACCTGAGGACGCAGGGGCTGATGGGAACCGAGAGCCTCCGGCAGCACGGAGTGGAGAGTGGGCTCCTGCAGGCAGCCACTGCAGGCAGGCGCCGGGAGGACAGGGACCAGCAGCCTGGCTACCAGGGGCCAGTAGGTCACCCCCAAACTCCCGGGCCTCTGGCCCAGACCCCTGGCAGCAACAAGGAGGAGCTGTGATGGCTAGGCCTCTCCCACCAGGCCCACATCAGCCCTCCCCTTACTGACAGCCCCAGGCTCCCACCAATGTGTGACTGCCAAGGACCACTCAGGTCACAGCAGTGACCACACCAAAGCCACACGGTGGGCACAAGAGAGCTGAAGACGGCCATGCTGTGTTCTCCCCTCCTGTTCAGTCCAGAGGTCCCAGGAGGTGGGGTCCAGAGAAGGGCATCCTCTGCCAGGCAGGAGCCGCCTTCCATGGCCAGGCCTGTCTGCAAGTGAACTGTCACTGAGCACCAGGCTGGCGTCAGTTCTGTCCCTATCCAATGCCCAGTGGTTCCTTTTCCTTCCGATCTACTCTACAGATGGGCCCAAGTCCCGCTCATCCATGGAGCACTTGACAGGTGAAATCCATCCTCACCTTCATCTTTAAGGATGTGTGGCATGCCCTTTAAAACGAAAGCTCTAATATCGTCAACCATACGGGGTAGGGAGGACTATTACCCCGATGAAGACACCAGCTCAGAGGTTAGGCGATGCCCAGGGTCCCTGCCAGGTCCCTGCCGGGAGCTCAAAAGCCTATTCCATACCACACTGCCTCTCCCAGCCCCCCTCTCTGTTTGGGCTAGAGGTGGGTGGGAGGCTGGGCTAATTGGCATGGGCCCAGGGGCTGTCCTCTGACCAAGATAGCCATCTTCTCTAAGCAGCTTTCTGCCCAGCAGCAGAGCTCAGAGCTGTTTTCTCCCCAAGACGGCACTCCCTGACTTATCTTGAATCTGTTTTCTTTCCTCCTGCCCTCTGGCATCCTGATTGTGCCTGGTCTCTGGCCTGGCTATCTCACCTTTTGTAAAAGTGTCACCATGCTGTCCTTGGGGACTTTTTGAGCTGATTCACCCTGCTGTTTGAGCCACCAGAGCCTGGCTCAGCTTGTGGAGACATTTTATAAATGCATTTTTATAACGATTATGAATTCAGTTTCCAGTTCCCTTAGCTGTTCAGGTTCCCTTAGCTCAGGGGTGTCCAGTGTTTTGGGCTCCCTGGGCCACAGTAGCTGATGAGCTAAAAAAAAAAAATGTCTCGAGATTTTGAGAAAATCTCTAATGTTTTAAGGAAGTTTTTTTACGGATTTGTGTTGGGCCACATTCAGAGCCATCCTGGGCCGCATGTGGGACAAGCTTGCCTTAGCTCTTCCGGCTCTTTGTTGTCTTCCTTCCTCACCAGGAATCTGTTCTTTACTCTCCCATCAGGCATTTTAGTCCCTATTTATGAGTAAGCCATGGGAAAGCATTTGTACAAAAAAAATAATAATCATGGTGATTTTTTAAGGCCTGGATCGTAGGTGATTGCTTTCTTACTGGTTCTTACTAGTCCTTCATGTAGCCACTCGGAATTCAAGGGACACGGGCCTTCTGGCTCCACAGCCCTTCTCTGGGAACATTCTCTTGGCTAAATCCAAATTCCTTTCTGCAGCAGCCTCTCCCTCCAGTCATCTGCAGATTTACAACAATGAAACTCCAGCCGCCTTAGCCTGTGGGCAGGAGTTGTTTACCCCATGACAATACCTGGCAGTTTATATGCAGCTGAAACTTCTAAATTAAGGGTCTCTTCCCCAATCCCAGGCTGTGTTGTTTACCTATCTCATACAGATTACAGGTAAACCAAAATTGGGTCCTTCAGGCCACTCTTCCTTTTCCAAAACCTTTTTTAAAATAAATCTTTTAATTAGGACTGTACCCATAATATCCAATCCTGTTACACACATCTCACCTACTCAGTTACTGAAGGCTGGCTGAGCCCCTTGTTCCAATAAGAGTTCAAGGTGCTGTAACAAATAGTTTACTGATGCCTGAATGTGTGACATCTGCTTTTCCCCATCATCTGCCAAATTGTTAACTCCATGACAATATCAGCCAGCCTTATGTGTGTTTAATAATCCATGGTTCCATTCTTGCCCAGCTGAGCAGAGATGTATGAGCCATGTCCCTGGTATTCTGGGAAATTGATAGTTGGCTTCAAACAGAAATACTTTTCCTGTGAAGATCATTCCTGTGTTTGCTGGAGGTCCTGTCTATCTCTTCCTCCTGGCAGATTTCATTGTTTCCAACTGGACCAAGTTCCTCTTCTAGCCAAGACCTGACTTCATTCATTCCTTTTTTTAATATTACAAAGTTACTGGTGCAAAATAGACAGATTGGTGAAATAAGAGACCAGAAATAGACCCTATTCTAAGTAAGAAAGAGGTTATTTTAAAAAGAAATCACAAACGAATGGAAAAGAATGTGCAGAATCATGTAATAAATAATGTTAGAAAAGAAAAGAAAGCTCAGTGTAGACCCTATTTCATACTATACTTGAAAACTAATTCCAGATGAATTTTTTAAAGCCATAGAGAATCTGGAGCTGAAGCAGGGATACTATTAAAAAAGAAAGGCCTTTCCAAGTTTACAAGCAACAAAGTAATTTCCCAGAGGAAAAGCTTTAATATTTTCAGATACACACATCTAGCGTGCACCTAATTAATGTGACTTCTCTAAAGAAAATTGTAAAAATTAAAAGGCAAAATAGCATAGGCAAAAAATAATTACAGTAGAATATGATATACATAAAAATAAAGATTGAAATAAATGAGAAAAATTAAGAATAGTTAAATATAGTACATGCACCCAATGGAATATTATACAGCGCTCAAAAACTAAAAAGTGGGGGATGCCAGGGTGGCTCAGTGGATTGAGCACTTGCCTTGCAGCCCCAGGGTCCAAGGATCCATACGCTGAACTGGGGTGTGCTTCCCATGTGGGAGGCCCCAGCCTGGTTCCCACCCTGTGCAGCCCTGTATCCACCTGTGTATGGAATGAAACTATGTTGAAAACTAATGATATACAACTCTGAAGACTGCTCTGGGCTCTCCCCTTCTTTCTCTCTCTCTCTCTCTCTCTCTCTCTCTCTCTCTCTCTCTCTCTCTCTCTCTCTCTCTGTCAAAAACAATAAAATAATCTTTAGAAAAAAGAAAAAAGTGGAGATGCCAGGATAGCTCTGCAGGTTGAGCGCTTGCCTTGCAACTGTGAAGTCCAGGGATTGACTCCTGGCCCATGCAAACCCATATGCTGAACTGCGGTGCAACTGGTAACTGCTAGGATGGCGGTGAAGATTCTCGCCTCCCATTCAGAAGGCCCCCAGTTTGGCTTCCACCCCATGCAGCCCCACAGCCACCTGTGTGGAATGAAACTATGTCACAACTAATGATGCACAACTATGGAGACTGCTCTGGGCCCTCCCCTCTTTCTACTCTCAAACAATAAAATTGTTAACTAAATTTTATTGTTTAGTTAAATTTTAACTAAAAAGTGGTGAAAGATTGTGTAATACAAATACGTGTGTAACAAAGTTAAATGAAAAGAAACAGGACCTGAAACTAGTAACTGCTTTTAACTATAAAAATAGAAAACCACATACAGGGGAAACTATAAAAAGGAAGCAACACAAAATGTCATCAGTGGTTGTAGTAGGTTTGTGGAGGCCATTTTTTTAACTTTGCTTTTCCTTTTTTGTCCAAATTTGTGATTATACTCTATAGTGAAATAAACACATTTATTTTTTAAAAATCATCTCTTTTTGGAATTTAAAATCCTGGGGCGAGTGGTGCTAGGAATGGTACCAGAGCACATGCTGAGTCTGTCCCTTTGACTCAGGTGATCTCCATGGTCATCCCGTCTCCCCAGCGGGGAAGACACTGGACCATGTGTCACGGAAGATGTTCCCAGTCTAGAGAACTGAATGGTAAGTGGGGTGTGCTCCTCTCGTAGAGTCTTCAGACTGATGGACACAGCATCACAGCAGAAATCTGGAGGAATCTTCTCTCCCACGTGATAGAAAATGAAAGATTAAAATCCCCATTTGGGGGAAGCCGGGATGGCTCAGTGGGTTAAGCGCTCACTTTGAAGCCCTGAGGACCGAGGATCAAATCCCGGCCCTGGCCTGTGCAAACCCATATGCTGAGCTGGGGAGTGCCCCCAGTTCAGTTCTCACGGGGGTGAGACCCCGGCCCAGTTCCTGCCCTGTGCAGCCCCACTCCCACCTGTGGAATGAAACTATGTGTAAAAACCAATGATGTGCAACTATGGAGACTGTCCTGGGCCCTCCCCCTTCTCTCCGTCTCTGTCTCTGTATCACTCTCTCTGTCAAAAACAATAAAAATAAATCTTTAAAAAAAAAAAAAATCCCCATTTTGTGGCGGCCTCCTGGGTCTTATCACTAATCCACTGTAGTGTTCCACATTCCTTTTACCTGATAAAATTGGGGCATACCTGAAATCTTTCTAGAAACTGACTCACCAAGAAGTGAGTTTGTCTGCTAGGCTAATTGTAACATCTAATTGTTTATTGAGTACCTACTATATGCCCAGAACTGTGCTGTTGTAGTTTTAAAGGTATGTGCACAAATTTTTTGATACTTCTTCCCAAAGAGGTAGAGCTTAGTCCTCTCCTGTTGGGTGTGGTCTGGACTTAGTGATTCTCTTCTAGCCAATAAAATGCAGAAATGACACAATGTCATTTTCAGAATTAAGTATTCATCCAACAAGAGACTGTGCTATCTTTTTCTCTCTCTGTCTCTCTCTCTCTCTCCCTCTGGAGTCCCTCACTTTGGGAGAGGCCACCTTGCTAAAAGGATATCCGCTATGGAGAGGCCCACAGGCAGGGAAGTAAGACCTGCCAATAGCCATGTGAGTGAGCCTGGAAGTGGATGCTACTCTAGTCTCCACATGACTGCAGCTCTGGCCACCGCTTGGAATACAGCCTCATAAAAGACCTGAGTCAGAACCACTCAACTAAGCAACCTAATTCCTGGTCCACAGAAACTTTGAGAAGTTTGTTGTTTTAAGCTGCTAAATTGGAAGCAGGGGTGGTATTTGTTACACAGCAATTGATAACTAATACATGCACTACATAGCTTCCCTACATTAATTTAATTCTTCTCACAACATGAAGAGGTAGATATTATTATCCCCATTTTACAGATGAGGAACCTGAGGCTGAGAATGTTTACACCTCAAATGAGTAGCATGGCACCTCAGAAATCCACCCTCTAAATATTCAATCACTAAAGCAAGCATCTCTTCATCATTGTCCCTGAATTCCGTTTATGTGAACACTGGGCGACATGAAGTTAAGAGACCAAACAATTCTCGAACCCAGGAAAGCATGTGGTTCCCACAGGAGGGGATAGAAGTATGGAAATGCTGATAAACAAAAGGTACCCTCACAAAGACTATTCATCCATCTCATCAAACCAGACATCCTGTGATCCAGACAGGGTGAAATGATTCCGATGGGAGAAGGAAAGTTCTGGAGTCTGGAGCATCGGGCCTCACCAGGCTTCAGCCTCAGGATTCTCAGCTCTGTAACCAGTCACATCATCTCCAAAAGCCAAATTGGATTCTACCCTAGAAAAGAAGGCAAAAGGCTGCATCATTTCACTGCAGATGCTTCTTTTTTAAGTATGGTAAAAATGCTGACTGGGGAATGGTTCTTGTCAGACTGCAGGCTTTAAAAAAGCACTTAATTCAATCTGGCATCCCAGATGAAATGTAAATCTGCTACACAGTGAAGTTGATGGGCAAATATATGAGATGCTTCAGCCCAAGTATTTCATCCAAGTATGTCACATGACCAGTCCATCAAGCCTGAAATAAAAAAATAGCATGCAACAGATGTATTTAAGCAGAAAAGAAAGGACCAACAGAATGTTTCCCTCCTTTCTCAGTTCTGCATAAATAGGACTGATTTGCCTGCTTTTCAGAAAGCCTCAAGCTTAGTGCAAACTGCAAGATCTCTCAAGTGTCACCTGCTTTTTCATTTTCTTTGAGAGTTACCAACCTCCCAAGCCATTCCAAATCATCATAAATTAATTAAATGCAGAAAAGTCCCACCAACAGAAAAAAAAAATGACAATGCAACATCTCAGAATGTTCACCGTGTGCTATAATCTGTCAGTGTAGTTCAGAAAGAAAGCAGCTACAAACCATATGAGATGAGCCCCTTAACACCAGCCATGTTTAAGTTTTAAAGAAGTCGATCTATCAGGAGAAGAGATGCCCAGAAGCCTCTGCTGTGAGGCACTGTGGTATATTAAAGATGGCCCCAAATCTGGCCTTTGAGCCACTGCTTCTTGCTCAAGGCCCACTTCCATCTCTTGGAAATGTACTTTTACTGTTTTCTCTATCAATAAACTACGTTGCCTGACCTTGAATTAGGGTGGCCTCTGGGGCTGTTCTGACCAAATGAAGGTGATGGGGGTGATGCCACGCCAGCTTCTGGGCACAGGCCCTGTGAGACTGGCAACGTCCACCACCTCTCTGGGCACCCAGCCACCATACTGTAAGGAAGCCGTGGGGAGAGGCCCATGTGACAGCACCAACTCGCAGCGATGTGGGTACACTATCCTGGAGGTAAATGGATGATTCAGCCCCAGGAGGCCTCCCCAGTTAACCTCCCCACGTGGAGCCAAAATGAACTGTCACTGCCAAGCCCCACCCAAATTTCATATTTATGAGCAAAATAATCATTGTTGTTCTAGGCCACTAAGTTTTGGGTGGCTTGTTACACAGCAATAGCTAAGAGGGATAGGCACCAAGGGCAAAATGTAAAGATGGCTTAGAGAAGGTAAACTTGTAAGAACAGGCCTAATATCTGTATTAGCAATTCTTAATAAGCATATTACAAAGATAATGGCAGAACACACCCATCAAGGCACTCCAAGCAAAATATAGCTATGGTATTGCACCATTTGGTGTACCTACACTGAAGGAAGACAGTGCCTGAAGACTCAGCTTGTACACATTATGTGGTTGCCTGAAATTAGCTGGTAGAAACCTGAGAATCTGATGTCTGTCTTTCCTTCAGGAAAACCACAAGTAGCTTGATACCATATGCATGTGCAAGTCACCGAGATTAAACACTCTGCACTTGAATGGGATTTGCCCCTATGCAAAACTAAACTGGCTCAACACAACTTTCATTGATCAAAGGACCCTCCTCCAGTGTCAAAGATGTCTCAATTTTTTGTTTGTTTTTTTACTTATTTATTTTTCACAGAGAACGAGCGAGACAGAGACAGAGAGAGAACTGAATTGGGGGAGCTCCCAGTTCAGCATACGGTTCCGCACGGGCCGGGGCTGGGATTCGATCCCCGGTCCCCGGCGCTGCAAAGTGAGCACTTAACCCACTGAGCCATCTCGGCTTCCCCAAAGATGTCTCAATTTTGCCAGACATCAGTTGATCAAAAAGTTATGTGGCAAATGGAAATATTGGACTTGAACAAAAGAGCCCTTATTACATGCATGTTTATGATTGGCATGCTTTCCTTTGGAGAACCCACTCAACTTCCACCCAACTCTATGGAGGCCACCCACCACAGCAGCAGACACATGCAGGCTGGCAAATCAGTGACTGGGTAAGAATTGGACACATGACCCAAACAGGGCCAATCAGAGTCTTGCCTGAAGCTTGATATATGGACCTGGGGAGGGAGAAGGAATTTCCTCTTTTTAGATTATAAATCGAAAGCTTGTCTTCTTGTGACTAGTAATAGCCATCTTTCCCACTGCAAGAATGAAACCAATATGCTGAGGAAAACAAAACAAGGGATGGAAAACCCCACGGAGCTCAGCAACATGATTTGGGCCCAGACCCCACCATGCCTAAGCTAGCTGCACCCTTGAACATGCCAGTCCTATGAGCTGATAAGATTTTTTTTATTTTTATTTTTTTAATTTATTTTTGACAGAGAGAGAGAGAGAGAGAGAGAGAGAGAACTGAACTTGGGGAACTCCCCAGTTCAGCATATGGTTCCGCACGGGCCGGGGCCGGGATTCGATCCTTGGTCCCCGGCGCTGCAAAGTGAGCGCTTAACCCACTGAGCCATCCCGGCTTCCCCTGATAAGATCTTTTTTGTTAGCCAATTTGAGTTGGTTCCTGACACTTATCACAAAGGAGTCCTGACTTATAGAAGCTTCAAAGGGGGACATTCTTGGAGACAGGATTAAGGGACTTTAATTCACAGAACACCAAAATTGAGACCACCTCTCACTTCATTCTTTTTTTCCCCCTCTCATTCAACAAACCTCTGCCAAGTCCCTGCTACATTCATGCACAGGGTTAGGCTCACATCAATGTATGATGGAGTTTTATAATAGATTAAAAGTAACAGTAAATTGTCTGCACTGGGCATCTGGAGGGTAAAATGGAAAATAAGAGAATCAGAATCTCTTTCCTCATAGAGCTTAACAGTCCGGTAGAAAAAAACAGACATCAGACAAGCATTAAGTACCACAGATAAAGAAGAGGGTGCTAAGAAAGTACATAAACATTATGTCTTAGTCTACTCCCCACTATTTCTACCTCTGTTATTGTGATTTACAATAATATATATATTTGGTCTTTGCCTTGTTACATTATCCCCTTTCCCATGCTGGGGCCTCACCCTCATGACCTCATCTAAATGTAATTACCTCTCAAAAGTCCCACCTCCAAAAACCATCACATTGTGGACTAGGGCTTCAATATATGAGTTTTGGGAGGACTCAAACATTCAGCTCATAACAGCCAAAAAATCTGTAACAAAGTCTGCTTTACAAATAGGACATCAATAAATCCTTCACAGTGGGGATGCCGGGATAACTCAGCAGTTGAGCACTTGCTTCACAATAGTGAGGTCTGGGGTTTGATTCCCAGCCCCAGCCCTGGCTCATGCCAACCCATATGCTGAACTGTGGTGCAACTGGTAACCACCAGGATGGCTCAGCAACGAAGGTTCTCACCTCCCATGCGGGAGGCCCCTGGTTCAGTTCCATCCCATGAGGCCCCACATCCACCTGTGTGGAATGAAACCATGTCACAACTAATGATGTACAATAATGGAGACTGCTCTGGGCCCTCCCCATCTTCTCTTTCTCTCTCTCCTTCTCTCAAACAATAAAATATTTTTTTGTTTTAAAAAATATTTTTTGGGGGGAAGCCGGGGATGGCTCAGTGGATTAAGCGCTCGCTTTGCAGTGCCGGGGACCAAGGATCAAGTCCTGGCCCCAGCCCTTGCGGACCCATGTGCTGAATTGGGGAGTTTCCCCAGTTCGTTTCTCTCTCTGTCTCTGTATCTCTCTCTCTCTCTCTCTCTCTCTCTCCCCCTCTCGCTCTCTATCAAAAACAATAAAATAAATAAATCTAAAAAACACATTAATATTAAAAAAGAAAGAAAGAAAATTAAAAAAATATATATTTTTTAAAAAGAAATTATTTTTAAAAAGAAAAAGAAAATTAGAGTGGTTTTATAAATATCAGATAAAGCAAACTTCCAGACAAAGCATTGCCCGAGTTAAAGAGAGAAATTTCACAGTGATGAAATGGTCAATACCTCAGGAAGACATAACAATCATAAATGTGTAGAAGCCTAATAACAAAGCTTCAAAAGAAATGAAGCAGAAATTAACAGACTTAAAGGAAGAAATAGATAAGTTCATAGTCATACTTGGTTTTAATATCCCGCTCTCAACAACTAATAGGTCAACTAGACAGAAAAACCAATAGACATAGAGAATCTAAAATAACTCTCAATTAGCTTGACCTAATTGACATTTTTTGAACAAGCCACCCAGCAACTATAGAATTGTTTTCAAGTGCATATGGTGCATTCACAAAGACAGACCATAGGCTTGGCTACAAATCAAGCCTCAATGACTTCCAAGATTGAAATCTACCATGAGCCCTTTCCTTGAATTATCTCATTTAATCTTTCATAATAACCCTAGGATATTTAGGATATTGGTATACACTATTACAGTATTAGTCCAATTTTATATATAAGGAAGCAAAAGCTCAGGAAACTAAGTCACTTTTATTCACTGGCCTTTACCATAATTTTTGCCATGGATGCTTCCACAAACTTAAGACAACACGAGGTCTGACAATTAAGTTTACAAACTCGCCACCGTGCACTTACATTGGCAGCACTGTACAAACAACTCGGTGAGGTTTCATAACCTTGGTATATCAGTGTCTCACAGCTGTGTTCATGTCGACATGTGGTGGTGTCTTGCCGAGTAACATTCATTATTGTTGTTGAGTGTTTTGTGTGCCATTGTGAGAATGTCAGAGCTTGAATTAGAGCAACAAACAAACATTAACTTTCTTGTTAAACTTGGCAAGAATGGAAGTGAAATCAGGGACATGTTAGTCCAAGTTTATGGGAATAATGCCATGAAGAAAATGGCAGTATACAAATGGATTAAAATGTTTTTCTGAGGGGAGAGAATGTGTCAGTGATGAAGAAAGGTCAGGGGACCAATAACAAGCAGAACTGATAAAAACATTGCAAAAATTCATGGAAATGTGCGTCAAAATTGTCAGCTGTGAGAAGCATAGCAGACCAAGTAAACATCAACAGAGAAACATAAAAATCTTCACTGAATATCTTGGCATGAGAAAGGTGTGTGCAAAAATGGTCCCAAACAAGCTCGTCCGTGAACAAAAACAAAGGAGAGAAGAGGTTTGCCCAGACCTTTTAGAAAGGTCAGATGATGTTTTGGCTGTGTTATCACTGGTGACGAAACATGGGCACACCAATACAAACCTGAAACAAAGCATCAAGGTGCACAATGGAAGTCAGCCATTCTCCACAACCCAAAAATTTCTATCAATCCAAATCATGAGTCAAAATGAGGTTGCTAACCTTTTTTTGATTTTAGAGGGATTGTTCATGATGAATTTGTACAAACTAGACAGTCAACCAAGTTGACTATTTGGAAGTGCTGAAAAGCCTGCATGAAAAAGTTAGACAAACACAACCTGAACTTTTCTCCAACAACTCATGGCTCTTGCATCATGACAATGCACCAACTCACACGGCACTGTCTGTGAGGGAGTTTTTAGCCAGTAAACAAATAACTGTATTGGAACACCCTCCCATCTCACCTGATATGGCCCCCAATGACTTTTTTCTTTACCCAAAGATAAAGGAAATATTGAAAGGAAGACATTTTGATAACAATCAGGACATCAGGGTAATAAGATGACAGCTCTGATGGCCATTCCAGGAAAAGAGTTCCAAAATTGCTTTGAAGGGTGGACTAGGCACTGATGTCGGTGCATAGCTTCTCAAGGGGAATACTTGGAAGGTGACCTTAGTAATATTCAGCAATGAGGTATGAAGCACTTTTTCCAGGATGAGTTCATGAACTTAATTGTCAGAGATCATATACTTATCCTCAGACCTAGCCCCACCAAATCTTTTCATATCAGTGGGAAAATCTCAAGACCTGTGATCAGAAGATCTGGATGTGAGTTTGCCGTCACCTCACACTAGCTGTGTGCTTTTGGCATGAATAAGTCAATGACCTCTCTAAGACTTGATCTGCACGTCTGTAAACAGTATCTGAGATATAATACGTTCTGCCAGCCCCATTTTACAGATGGAAACCAGGCCTTAGATGGGTTACATCATATTACACATAAGGGGCAGAGCCAGGATTCAAATCCAGGTCCATCTGACTCGATAGCCCACATGTTCACCAACCTGGGCCCCACAGATCTAACGCCAGCACACCTGAAACCTGCCTTCCCAGCGCAGGTCTGTGATTTGTACCTCCAAGTAAAGCCTATAATAAGACCTAGTGTTTACATTAAAGGGTATCTTTCCAAAGGAGTTCTTACATGCTAACTCATCTAGATAATATTAAAGACACAGTAGAGCTGAGTTGTTCAGCATACACTTTCTAGGGCCCGTATACCTGGGTTTGAGTCTCAGCCCTGCCACTTGCTTAATTCATGACCTAGGCTAAGTGATTTGTCCTTTCAGGGCCTCAGTTTCTCTCATTTGTAAATGTGACTAATAATAGTATGTTGCTTACTGTGAGGATGAAATGAGTTGAAACAGAAAAAGTGCTAGAACAGTTGTGCAGCATGCGGTAAGGGCCACAGATGCACTGGCCATTATTTTATTATTATGAAAGTTCCTAACCTTTTTGTAAGAATAAGCACTGATAGAGCCTCGTACAGATGAGGAACAATGACAGAAGGGTTGACAGGCCTGCCCAAGGGCACTCAGGGGTTAGAGGCAGAGCCAGGATAAGGGGTGGGGGGAGGGCACCCAAAGGGTGAGGAATGCAGAGATTTGGTGAAGAGGATGGCTCCTTCCCTGCCTCACTTCCCTAGCCCCTCACAGCTGCAGGCCTTGCCCGGCCCAGCAGAATCTGAACACCAGACCTAACTGGGCAGGAACATGTGAGGAGCCTCACCCCAAAAGTGAGCAGGATCTAGAATGAGCCCTGGTGCCCCAGCCTGCATGTGTCTCCTGAGGGCACTGGCCTCACCCTGGGGTGGGAAAGTGTGGGCAACAGCATATGCCCACCTGCATCACAGCCATGACACTGCAGGTCCACTGTCCCAGGGCAAAGCAGTCACCAGTCTATGAGTTAAAGGTTATATTGCTGTTCTAAGTCTCAGGTTGTTGTTTTCAGAATGGGGTGAGCAGATGCTGTGTAATTGCTGGAAACTTGACAGAAATTAAGTCACAACAGAACGTGAAACCAGCTTCTTGAATTACCAAACGTAAGTCACAATTCTGATTGTTCTCCAATACCGTTAAAAAAAAAAATCACCATAAAGATGGAAACTGAAAACAAAGATACTTCTAGGAGCAACACCTCTTGGAGAGGAACTCATTATCAGTTTAGACTATGGCCCACCACCTCTCTTTGCATTGTTTGTTGTTGTTGTTGTTGTTCTTTTTGTTTTTTTAAGGTGCCTCGCTCCAGCCATGGAATCCTTTGACACATGGCCACAGAGAAGCACTTGTCCTGAAGCCCTGGGATTGGGCCTGCAGGTCTGAGGGAGCCAGGCAGGCCCCAGCTTGTCTGGCCTGCCATGGAGGCGGCTGAAAGAACCACACTGCCACCGTGTGGGTGCCTCTGCTCCCAGCCGCTGCTGAGAACCACAGCTGTGTGCCTTGCCACTAGCTGAATACCCATGTTTGAACCCACGTTGCCCTCTGATGGCCTAGATTGGCTGGCTGGGCCCTGGGGCTTAGAGGGGAAGAAGCTGCCATCTCGAGTCAAATCAGATCTTTGCTAGGAGCAGTATGGAACCTTTATAGTTCTACCTCCTACTATCTGGGTGACCCGAGACAAGCTACTTAGCCTGTGTGCCTCAAGTTCCCCATGTGTAAGTTGGGGGCTGTAACAGTACCAACTTCATAGGGTTGTAGGATTAACTGAGCTAACACATGTAAGGTGCTTAGAATGGTATCAGGTGTTTGGTAACTCTTCAATCTATCAGTTTGCAAAGCCTTTGACCACGATACAGACATACAGACATAACACAACCAAAATAATACTTATAACATGCAACATACTCCAATATTTTCAATTCTGCTGTCTTTTTAAAGCTGATCATAACCCACTAAATTGATTTCATAAGCCCACTGATGGCTTACATCTCAGTGTAAAAAACATTGTGATAAAAAGAGGTAGCAATAGGGGAAGCCGGGATGGCTCAGTGGGTTGAGCGCTCACTTTGCAGCCCCAGGGCCAGGGACCAAGGATCGAGTCCCAGCCCTGGCCTGTGCAGACCCATGTGCTGAACTGGGGAGTGCCCCCAGTTCAGTTCTCACCCGGGTAAGACCCCAGCCCAGTTCCTGCCCTGTGCAGCCCTTTGCCCACCTGTGGAATGAAACTATGTGGGAAAACCGATGATGTGCAACTGTAAAGACTATTCTGGGCCCTCCCCCTTCTCTCTGTCTCTGTCTCTGTCTCTCTCTATGTCTCTGTCTCTGTCTCTCTCTCTGTCTCTCTCTCTGTAAAAAACAATAAAAATAAATCTTAAAAAAAAAAGAGGTAGCAATAGAAGCTTTACCCTTAGCTCAAGCTGCCAGTCCTGGCTTCCTCCCCTCCCCATCACACCTGTGCCCTGAACCTGCCTTGTGACTTGGCAGACAAGTGACCCAATAGTTGAGGAGCCCCTTTGTAGCCTACTGAGTGCTGCCATCTCCATGTATCTCACAGGCTCTCTCTCTGCAGGAAGGTGCTTCCCTCATCATTCATCAGGTACTGACAATGGGTCAGGCCCTGTATGCCCTCCAGCCTCACAGCCCTGTGAGGAAGCCAACTTCCCATTTCTCAGCTGAGAAGCCTGAGGCCAACAGAAGTAAAGTGCCTATGGAATAAGAATAAATAGGACTGGTTCTCTTTTGGATTCAGAATGTGAATTAAGCGAGGAAACTGGCCTTCCAGAAATGTTCAGTAAGGTTGGGTTAATAGGTGGCTCTGGAAGACAAAGTGCTGGAGACACAGAAAAACAGAAATGAAAATGGAAAGGGAGGAAGTACCCTGCCAGATGGCATCTGACGTTAGGAGGAAGAGCTGCACCAAGGGAAGTTGACCTCAGGAGAGTCAGGAGTACTGAGGGGCCCACTGTGGATCACCACTGTTGGCTCCAGTCCTAGGTGGGGGCAGAGGCAAAAACAAGAGGTCAGACAGGATGCAGGCCATGCCTGCCCATGCCCTCACCCAGTCTTCATCCTGCCGTGGACAAGGGGCGCTATTAAGTGAAAGGCTGACATGCTGTTGGCGGCCAAGGAATGTGGACCTATCCCAATATTCCCTCACCTCATCCCAGAAGGTCCCTGAGCAGTTGTGCCTGTGGCTCCATCCACCAGAAGACTTAGGAAGTGAACCTGCCATTTGGACAGAGGGCAAATAATAGCACGATGTAATCAAGGTAAATTGGATAAAACCCAAAACGTGGCAGTGGTTTTGGATGGCAAAATGAGGCTATGTAATGTAGTGGGGACAATGGAATTTGGGGTGGGAAGATTTGATGTGGGTCTCTGCTCTCTGTTCACAGAACAAATAATCACTGAGTACCTACTACAGTATGCCAAGCCCTGAGATAAGCAATGGAGAGATAGATGGACCCCCAGAACCTGACAGTACAGTGAGGAGTGAGGAATTAAAAGACAGTAAGAATGGAGTACTAACTGTGGTGACAGAGCAGAGGGGCTGTGGAAGCTCCAAGGAAGGCACCTACCCCCACACAAGGAGGCTCTGGGAAGGGTCTCCAGTAATGATGCCTAAACTGCATTTCTCTGGCAGTTTTTTCTGATGGAGAATAGAGGGAAAGGTGTTCCAGTCGTAGATAGTTAGCAACTGCAAAGTGCAGGGATGGGAAAAACATTTACGCATACTCTGGAACTGTAAGTGATTCCTCTTGCTGGAGTGTAGACTGAAATGGAGGCCTGAGATGGACTCTGCTGATTTACCTACTTCGTGACCTTGGACAAGTCATGTAACCCCTCTGACAGTAAACTACTCCCTGAGCTATCCAAAGAAATTCAGCTTAATAAGCATCATTGAACATCCTCTGTGATCAGGCCTTACATCATGTTGGTACTGGGCATATGGAGTCACATAAAAGCTACAAATCTCTGCTTCCAGGAAGCAGATGTTTGAGTAAAAAGACAGATACTGTAATGTGTTATGTAAGAGTTATGAACAAAACACTAGAGAGAAGGAAGCAATTCTTAATAATGCTGCTCA
>PVKE010001449.1:0-25540 GCA_004027555.1 Craseonycteris thonglongyai
CCAGGTAAACACCACACCACTGTTTTGTTATGTATGAAAGGAGGGCCCAGAACGGTCTCCATAGCTGTACATCCTTAGTTTTGTTTTTTTCTTGACATAGTTCATTCCACACAGGTGATGTGGGGCCACACAGGGCAGAACCAGACTGGGGACCTCCCACAAGGGAGGTGAGAACCTTCGCTGACATCCTGGTGGTTACCAGTTGCACACTGCAGTTCAGCATGTGGGTTTGCATGAGCTGGGGGCAGGATTTGATTCCCGGACCTTGCAGTTGCAAGGCAAGCCCTCAGCCTGTTGAGTTATCCTGGCTTCCCCTGGGTAGTTTTTAAACATCTATGAAACTCTTTACAAATGAGGCTCTAGTCTCAGGTCTACTAATCACCACTCAGTTTCCTCAGTGAGTTGAACTAAACCTGTGTTACACAACAGAAGTTTCTACAATAGAGCATTTAATTGGAGCCAGTGTAACTGAGACCCTTCATTTGTATTTAATTTCAATTATTGAAAAATTTTTAAGTATGTTTAGAACAACTTGGGTATGTGAATCTACTCTTTCAACTGTAAGTTTTATGAAATCTAAATAAATATTAAGTATTTCCAATAAAAATTTAGCATCCAAATAGAAATATGCTATCAGTGTAAAATACACTGAATACATTGAATTTTAAAGACAGTATGAACAAAAGAATGCAGCTTGATTTTTGTATTGATCACATATTGAAAAATTTCAACATACTGGGTTAAACATACCATTAAAATTAATTTTATTTGTTTCTATTTACTTCCTCTAAAGCACCTCCAAGAAAATTTGGCTAGAGAATCCCAACAGCCCTTGCAGTTCCCTGAATGAGTAACTTCATGAGCATTTTTAAAAATCCATTCTAATATTTAACATCAAAGACTATAACTACTGAATTGGAGGAGGAGTTAAATATTGAAGGTTAATAACCTAATTGACATTTTCATACATTACTTCCAACAGAATACTTTGGAAGTTAAGTAAAAGTTTGTAAGAGCAGAGTAGAATATTGTTGTGACCTCAGATCTGTATTTAGATGTGTGTTCACTTCTCAGAATCCCAAGTCCAACCCCATTGCATAGGAAATAACAGATGCTCAATAAATATTTTTGAATGAATATTAAAACTAGAACTCATGTTCTGACCAGACTCTTAATTAAAGTACATTTGATGAGAACATTTATTAAAGATGAAACAGCATGAGGCTGCAAGCCAGATAAAATCACTTGGCATTGGTTTTCTTATGGTACAAGATAAAAAGCTGGATACTGAAACCCGAGACTGGATTTTCCTCAGAGGACCCTGTTAATCATTAGAAGCAATATTAATACTCATAACAAAGTATCTTTTAAAGGAAAAGTGCATTACAGACAAATACTAATAATCACCAAATTATAGATGGTGAAATGGAAGCAGTGTGACATTAAGGGACTGTCGAAGTCACACCAGGTCTCAGCATTCTTAGTTTCTGCTTCTTACCTGTTCCCACTACCACACCCACGTGTTCTCCAGGGGAACTGCTGAGAAGCAATTACCAGTTAAAATTAGGCTGAAAGAAAATACTGCTTTTGTGAAGCATGAGTTTTAACTTTGTAAACTTAAGAGGTTGAGTCCAAAATGGAACTGACATCACTACCACTCACTATTGAAAGACTATGAGCAAAGACCCTTGTACAAACGGTCATTTAAAATTAACTTCATTTTTTAACAGATCTAAAAGGTTCCTGAGATGCTCTGCTATTACATTGCCAATTACCAATACTGTGAGAAATGGTACTGTTTTTGCATCAGTGACACAGTTGCTTGCTCATCTAATGACACACAGGTTCTTTATTTACCTACCTGTTCATCAAACCCTCTAACTAGAACATGCTTGTGAAGCCTGCATCCCAGAGTCCAGACCCATCACTCAGGACGGCTTTGCATGTGGTCCAACACACATTTGTAAACTTTCTTAATACATTATGAGATTATTTTTGTGACTTTTTTTTAGCCCATCAGCTACTGTTAGTTAGTGTATTTTATGTGTGGCCCAAAACAATTCTTCTTCCAATGTGGCCCCAGGGAAGCCAAAAAATTGGACACCTTTGAACTAGAACAAAGCTTCCTTTTATCTCATTCTCCCTTTTGAAATTCAATCAGAAGTGAAGTTCAAGTCAACAAATACTTGTTCCTGAGACAAAGAGGAGACTGGGAGTTATGGATGAAGATACACAGGGTGTATCTTCTGCCTCAGCACCTCTTATCTGTTGAGGAGTCAGCGGAACATACAAGTAAATTAGAGTGTTATAAAAAGACCAAGGTGGGACTTCTAACAGGCTGAAAAAATGGGGGTGATGAGCATGGGGGGGGCGGGTAAGGAAGCTGGGAGAGAGAGAAACAGCACTATATTCTGAGTAGCTCTGAGGAAAGGAGTAGAAATTAGCCAAGAGACTTCCAGCTTCAAGATAGCAGAAAAGCAATGCTGTCTTATAGATGAGGGGCATCTCCATTCCTCACCTCTGATTTCTCCCAACTCTCTCCACTGAGACTGCTCAAGCTGAGGTCACCAATGTCGCCTACCTCATTAGAAGTCCAAAGTTTGTCCTAAGCATGCCTCTTTCTCAATCCTGTGGCTAGCACTTGACACAATTAGTCACTCTGTCCTTGAAATACTTCTGCACTTGGTCTCCAGAGCTCTGACAGCATGTCTAACTGGCTTCTCTTCCTAATCCCTGGCTCCTAGAAATCCGAGTGGCCCCTGGCTCAGTCTTTGACTCTATTTTCCTCTCTAGCTATTCCCTCAGCGACACCATCCAGTCTGTGTTACATATCATCCCCAATGAGGACCATTCCCAAATAGATATTCTCAGTTCCGATTCTGCCCTGTGAGGTGAACACTAGGCAAAGAAGCAGTGAGTAAGAAAGTTATTTTTTCTTGGCAAATGGACCAGCATATGCAAAGGCCCTGTGGCTGGAAAAGGCAGGATGCTGACATTTCAATGGACTTTTGAGAACGCAGTTGCTGAAATATTTTTGTTTGTTTCTTGCTATTCCCTAATTTGTTGACCTGGAGAAGCACAGAAAGAGTATAAATATATCACATAATTAAACACTTGATCTTGCCATCTTGCCTCACAAAATGCTCTTATAACAGAAGACAAGGCTCTAAATCCACTATTTGTTTGAGAATGAGACTCTTAAACCTGAGGCTGCATCTCCTCTAGTCGGAGTTACAAGAACCACAAACAGCCAAACCAATAGCCTCTCAAATGAATGAATTGTATATTCGTAAAGTAAAAAAATTCTGATACTGCAGTTAGAAAAAAAAAAAAAGAGAGAGAGAGAGAATCAAAGCATTTCTGTAGCTCCATGTAGAAGAAACAAGTAGTTGATTGCTGAAATTTTTACTTTATGATATCTCTTGGCCTCTGTAGAAACTGCCTGTCTACAAGAAGACAAATTTGCTCCTGAGTCCCCAACAAAAACTTGCCAATGCCCTCAGAAGTGACTTCCCAGAATGTTTTCATCTGCAACCTATATTAAGAAATCTAAGTCACATTGTGATTTACCACAAACACATATAAAAACATATAAACAAAAGTCTTGTTTCAAATACACCAACCGTAAAAAGATTTACTTTTAAAAAATCCACTGGGAAAAATGCAATAGTTATTTTGGAGACTGCATATTACAGGATATCAAATAACTGTTCATTTTATTAGGAATGATAGTGATTACATTATGGTTATGTAAGAAAATATCTATACTTAAACACATCTTAAAATATATGGGAGTGAAAAGAAATGACTGGCATCTGCTTTAAAATATAGCAACAAGAAAAAAAGAAAAGATGAAGTTGGTATGACACAGATCTTGATAATTGTTGGGTCTGGGTGATACCAGTGCGCTTATTATATATAGCATTCTCTCTACTTTCGTATATGCTTAAAATTTTTCATAATGAAAAAAAATTAAATTCAAATAAAATGAACCTACTCTTACCCTTACACTATATAATGTTCTTTTGTGTGTGTGTGTGTATATGTATGTGTGTGTATATATATGTATGTATATTTGTGTGTATGTATGTGTGTGTGTGTGTGTATGTATGTATGTATATGTGTGTGTGTGTGTGTAATTTTTCTTCCACTAAATCACAGAAGGACAAAAGAATACTGGTGACGGCCGCTAAGTGGAGTTCAGAACGTACTGAAGACCTGTGATGCATGGTGTGAGCCTGCTAGCTACCTTGGTCTTTGCTCTGTTCCTATGGAATCATTCTAACACAAAAGACACTTTTTGGGTCACTTGAGTGCAAATTAAAAACAAAAAGCCTAATTCTGCTCAATGTTTCCAAGTTCCAAAAATGCAGTGCTTCCTGACATTTCCATAGTTGCCTATCGCAGTTCAACGTAAATAACTGCTGCTACGTTGGGAGTGCCTGATAATGTCTGTCACAGGCAAGGGTGTATGTCTCCCTAGTGACATCGAAATGCTGATCTTGTAAATTCTAAAGCAACACATAATGCAGTACAAAGATATGCCAAGTAGCATCAAAAGCATTTGTTTTTTCCAAATCTGGGTTTAATATAAATGTCAAATCAAATTTAGAGGAAAATAAATTACAAAGTATATTCAGATGACTTCAGCTAATTGTCTCCATTGATAACATTCTGAACTTTGAACACAGTTTATTAAATACTTTATTTCTGTTGTTACTTATAACTGCTAATTTATGAAGCATGTTAACTATTAATATATAAGCTGCTAATTTTTTTAAAAGACAATTTCTATTTTTGTACCAAGTGGGAATTTCCAGCATTAATGAAATCTATTTATACTCACAGTGTTTTTATTGTACTGAGATGTGGATTAAAAAAAAAAAAAGCCCCTATGATCCAATAGGTAAATACAAGTATATCGTTTCCTACCTACCTTTTGCTAACAAAAGGAAATCCCTCCTTTAGTTCTAAAATACCATTCTGACTGTGTGGATACCTTGCTCGCCTTCTTTTCCAAAATCATAGATAGCAGACACTGAACTCTTGGTTGGCTAACATGCATTTATAGCGCTGTTTCCCCTGCCCCATTCTTAACTGCAACTTCATTTTATTCAGGTATCACCTTTCTTCAAGCCTTGAGTGTTACAGGGAAGCCGCCCCATCCCAACTGGTACTTCAGTTTATCTAAGCCAGCCGTGCCAGGTCCCTTCTCATTGTCATTGAATCGGTTTAGGAATTAATACGTGATCAAATTCTGGCCAATGAGACAGGAGAGCAGGTCAGCCAGGAGGGTTTCTGGAAAAGGTTCTCCTCCTCTCAAGAGACAGAAGATGGTTCATTCAGTCAGAGCTGCAAATGCGTTTGGAAGTCACTCCTGTAGCATCTTTCTATCAGCCTCAAGGAAAACTTGACCTAGAGAAGAGCCCATCTAAAGAATTACACAGAAAAAGGCCTGGCTCCGCCTCCTGAGCTTCTCATAAGGAGAAATGGTCAGTTTTCTTATCATTGAAGCCACTTGCCTGTTACTTGCTGCTAAGAGCTCTAGATACAATAGCCTTTTAGAATTTCAGGCAAAACTTCCTGTGATTTGTAAAACAACAGGAGAGGTTAAACTTAAGAGTGGGTCTGTGTGACTCCAAAACAGCTGGTTATCTCAGCTCAAAATCAAAAACTAAGTGGATGCTGGGTTGGCATGGTATTAAGGAAAAATCCTAACCGTGTAAGTCTCTGAGAAGTTTAGGGGTACTCTAGCAAACAGGGGGATGCTGAATAGAGAGAGCAAGAAGAGAGACAAGAAGATTGCTGCCTAGAGCAAGGCCAGGGAAAACCCTCACAGATCATCACTATGAGGCATCAGCAGCTACCGACAAGGACCTTAGCATCCTGGCTATGAGACAAGCTATATACTTAGAAGGATGTCCAAACGGCTGAAGTTCTGAACACAGACTGAAGATGGGCTGACCTATTTCATTACATGATACTGCACAGTATATACAGCCAGGTGATTTTTGAAATTAAATGTCAGCAGAGGAAGAGATGCTGATCTAATCTAGTGGGGGGACAGGGAGAAAGGGAGTGAGGGAGGGGGGAGGGAGAGAAGGAGAAAAGAGAGAGGAAGAGGAGGGAGGGAGGGAAGAATGACTGAATTCTGACACAGATCTATTTGTGGGGAAGGGGAGGCGAGGCCACCCTCACTCTGCAATTGATGAGGTTACTGGGCAGGGAATTGGCAGGATTGCTGATCGTTCTGTCTGCCTTCACCAAGGAGGGTGTGATTCCTTAGTTCTTTCTGTTGTTAGAAAGGCATGGCTGTTGCAAGAAAAGGTAGGACTTGGTTTCCATTAAGTTCCAGAGGGTAATGTGAAGGTCATTGTTTTGACTCTAAACATCTTGAGCTCCTTGAAGGAAAGGAACTATGTCATTTCAAAATGAAAATAACTACGTATTTTATGTAAAGGAGTCTGGTGCTAGGCTTATGGTATTTCAAGCAAATAATCACAGCACGTTTCTTTTATATTACTTGAGAAACATCATTCCAATTTAGAAGAAGGCCTAGCACATAGTAGGCATGCAGGCACTGGCGGATGGAATATTTGAATAATTGCTAAAAAAAAATTTTAAAGGATGAAGACCTATTGTTTATTCATCTGAACAGAGAGAGAAAAGTTTTTAACTTTTAAAACACCTAAATAAATTTCAAGACTTTTTTACATGATATCTTTAGAATAAACTATTTCTATTATTACCTTCAGTTTTGGGGGCTTTTTTTTTTTTTTGGAAAGCTCATAATTTTTTAAACTAGCAAATCTATTTTTAAACAGTTTCTAAAACTAAATAAAGCTTGATAATGAAGTGTAAATTGAGATGTGAGTGCAATTCTATTTAAATTCTTTAAACTCGATTCTATACTTGTTAGTATTCCTAATACAAAATTTGGATTCTAGGAGAATTTGAATGGAGATAATGTGCAGGCATATCTGCCTGGCATGGATGTTTCCATGGGTTTATTTCATATATGTTTTTGTTTTATTTTTTTTAATTCCATCAAACAAGTCTGATGAATCAACAGGGTTTTCATTAACAGGGGCAGGAAATTATGAACTGCGCTTGAAAAGTACACAAAGTCCATTTTAGTCGAATCTGACCCCCACATGTACTATTTCTTAGAAGCTTATCAAATCCAAGCCCTTGAAAATGCATACACTGTAACAGATTTTTTAAAAACATGATGGAAAATATATGCCACCCAGCTAAACACTCTCTTGATTTAGAATTGAGGCCTATATGTTTCTATTTCCATAGTGACTATTGCTGTGGAATCGACATGTTTTAATTTAGATTTGAGATGATAAACATCATTTGGTGACAGAATTTATTTTCTCTCCTACCACTTCTGAAAATTGGTCTAAGTGCTACAGAACAGAAGAAAATTGTGGGGCAGGATTTAGAAATTATTTAGCTTCAGGGATATTTGTGACTAACAAAAGTTGAGTCTTTATGGAAATGCATAGTTTTTTAATCCTCCAAAAATTTTCTGTGGATTTTTGTATTTTATAGAATAAGCTAAAAGGGGGATTTCTAATTAGGACTCCCTTCAGAAGCATTTAAATCGTGCTAACATGTCATTGTTTTAAAAAATTCAGGGTGATTGGATAGGTACGAATTCTGCCCATATTTTTGCCTGCATTTCCTAAAAACTGGAAATGAGGCACTTCCTCTTCCTCGACTGTCTAAGAAGGGTAGTTAGGGTATGACGCACTTCCAGGTCACATAAAAGTTAGCAAACCAAATCTCTAATGGAAGGCAAAGAGGAGTACAAGTTACATTCATTCATTCCTTTTTTTTTTTTTTCAAGTGTACATTCTATAAAACACCCTCTACATGTTGTGTGCTCACCACCCAGAGTCAGTGCTCCTTCCATCTCCATACATTTGACCCCGTGACCTCCTTGTACACCCTCCTCCCTCCTTACCCTCTGGTCACCCCTAAACTGCTGTCAGTTTCTATGAGTTGTTTTTTCTTTTTTTTTCTGAGTTGTTTTTTCAATGAACTTTTCTGGGAACCCCTAAGCTCCCTGTGCTCAGGCAGCTTGTAAATTAAGGAGGAGGCAGGGGGAGAAAAAGAAAAATAAATATCTCAAGGTCAGTACTCAGGTTGAGAGCAGCTCAAAGCCCTGGCCCAGCAGAACGGCCGCCCGAAAGGGTCCTGCGATCTAGACCAAAGGAACAAGGTAGCCACACAAAAAGGAGGGGCAGCTTCTTAAGTCAAACAGAAGCAGACAAGACCGACAAGCGGGATAGGGTGGACGCACACAGCCCCCCTGGCCCGGAAGCAGGTGCCACTCCACACCCTGTGACCTGCGGTTATTAAAAGGCTGTGCTCATGAAGGCCACCCTTGGCCGGCAGCTTTTAGCTCGGAGGAGTAAGGCTGAAAAACGCTTCATGCATCCCACCTCTTCAATTCTGTGTTTGCTTTACTTCTCTCTTAATCTTAGAGCTTAACCAAAAGTGGATACACCCGAGGATCGCTACAAGGGCCCTACCTTTAGAAGACAGCTCCCTTGCCCAAAAGGCCTACACTTGCAGGGGTGGCGAACCTTTTGGCGATTGAGTGCCAAAGTTTATGAAATAAGAGTGTACTCGCTCGACTCGCGTGCCAACCCATCAAGTGAGATAGAGGTATCGATTATTTTTATGTCTATAAGAGCATAAACAATAATTTTTTTAACGGTATTCACAGCTCCGCGTGCTGAAATAATTGCTCTGCATGCCACTTTGGGCACACGTGCCATAGGTTCGTCACCCCCAGCCTACAGTGAAAACAAACTGGGTCTGCAGAGGGGAAGCTATGAGAGAGGTCAGCAGGGAGAGGGGAAAAACAGATGGCAAGAAAAGACATTATTTTCTCTTTCTTTCATTAACGATTAGCCAGATGGGCCAATGAGAGCAGAAAGCAGAAAAGGCTTTCCGTATTATTTTTCCCAAAGTCCTGCAAGAGTTTGCTAAAGATCTGAAGTTGATTCAAATGTGGCTGGTATACTCTTTGAAGGGACCATATTTAGTACCTAAGGACAGATCCATTCATTCTTTGAAGTAATAATATTCAGGGAAGGTTTGCTGGAACTCTGAGAGCAATGAAGAATAATGGGGCAAATCAGAAGGGGCAAGATAGCCATTCATTCCATATTTATTGAGCACCTACTCTGTGTTAGGTGCTCTTCTGGGTTCCAAGGAATGCAATGGTGAAGAAATCTATAAAGACCCGCTGTCCAAATGGAGCTCACACTCTAGTGGGGAGAGAAAGGCAATAAATAAAGCCGAAAAGCAGGGAGTGAGTGTGGGCATGGGTAAGTGTCTGCGGGGGTAGGAGAAAAAGTTTCCTATTTCAGAAAGATTGGCAGGGGAAGGCCTCCCTCAGAGAGCCAGAGCCAAACAAAGGCCTGAAGGGGAAGAGTAGTTAGGGTGAGAAATGTGTTCCAGAGGAAGGCAGAGCAGATGCAAAGGTCCTGAGGCAGGAACTTGCTGGGCGTGTGTGAGCAGCATCAAGGAGGCCAGTGTAGCTGGAGGACAGGGAGTGAGGGGAGGAAAAGATGAGCTCAGAGATGTCAATCCTAGGGGGTGTGCTGGAGGCCTTGTAAGTCACAGTAAGACTTTTACTGAGTGGTCAATGGCAAAACATGAGAGGGTTTTGACCAAAGAAGTGACACAATCCAATGTTTTTCAACAAATATTTGCTGGGCATCTATTGTGAGCCAAACACTGTGCTGGGCCATAGACTTGGGTGCTGCGGGCCTACTAATGAACATGACAAACATGGTCCCTGTCCTTGTGGAACTTATGTCCAACTGGGAAAGGAAGCAGCTCCCCCAAATAGCTGCTAGTTGTGATAGGCTGAAAACCAAGCCAAGAAGCATGACAACAGATAGGGTGAGGGGGATGCACAGCGCAGCTGAGGTCTGGGCATCAAAGAGGACTTCTCAAAGGAGGTAATCTTGGAGGTCAGCCGTAAAGGAGGCAGAGAAGGAAGCGAAATGTGACACCAGGGGGACAGAGTGCACTGGCCAAGGGAACTCCAGGGCCCAGGGCCCAAGAAATGAAAGGATGTGGCTTGTCTCAGGGACAGAATGACACCAGCACAGCTAGCTCCCAAAGCAGGAAGGAGAGAGTGACACAGGATCAGCTTAGAGCAGTAGGCTGGGGCCAAATCAACCCTGGTTAAGGGACCTGAATCAGAAAGCGGTGACTGAAGGTGGGAACATGTCAGACATCCTAAGAGAGCTATAGAGAACAAGCTGTGAGGGTTGTGCAGAAAGACAATGCCCGCTGGACACTTGGAAGAAGGAAGCAGTGCTGATCTGAGCTTTGAGGGTACATGGGATTCAGCCATGTCCACAGGGGAGAAGTCACCCTGGGGAATCCAACCAGGTTCAAATGCAGCCAAGGACCCCGGGGCCAAGCTGGAGCCTTCTTTGGCTCCAAACGAAATGGCCTGTGCCTGGCAGGTTTGAACAATTAACAATAGTGTTCATAAAATTCCCTGTGTGTAGTGAGTGCCAAATAAACGCCAGTTCTCATGTTAAAAACATCCATTCTGTTGAGCTGAGTTTCTGCTCTCCAGCGGGGAGAACAAGGAACCAGCAAGAGTCCAAGTCTTGCATTTCATTTTCAACACACAATATTTTTCAAGGAGGAAGTACCGGTACATAACTTCATTCAAACCTATACTTGGTGTATGCCTAGTAGATGCCAGGCACAGAGCTGGGCACTGGGCGCACACTGGTGACAACGTGACCCCACTGTCATATTCCAGTGTCCTCAGGGGCAAACAAGACAGGAACATGTCAATAGATGGCGTGTGATGAGTATCACAAAGGAAAGGAAGGGAAGAAATGTGGAGTGTGAGGGAGAACACAGGAAAAACGTCTAGGATGACGAGGTGGACAGAGTGGAGGGAGATAAAGACTTTTTCCAAGGATGTGCTACTTGGTTGGCCAAACCTACCCCAGAGTGGCAATGTAAGCTGCAGTATTGAACTCTTTGCTTTCCAAGAGAGATCTTTCCAAAGTAAACTATATTCCGAGGAGGAGGAGGAGGAGGTGGGAGAAGGAGCCCACTCCATGAGCTGAGTCAAGACAACAGCATGTGCAAAGTCCCAGAAGTGAGGAAGGTCACAACGAGGAGCCAATCAGCCACCGCTCGAAGAAATAACTCATGGGGAAATTTAAATCTCCCAGAGCTCTCCCCTGGCAGGTGCTGTGTGCCACTCAGATTCCCAGAGGATGGAATGTGTAACACTGACTTCCAAAGCTACCGATTTTCCTCGATCTAACCAGAAGAGATGCGACGAGTACTTTAAGCTGAGAGCAGCCACTCGTGAGTTCTACAGAGCTCCCCTCCAGGGATGCAATTGCAAACATCGTGACATTCTTTTTCCAACACAATATTCCTTTGCAGTAGAGAGTCAATGGCCTTATGTCAGTTTGATAGAATTGCAAGAAAACCCTGGAGACCTGTGCACTGTCTTCAGATTAATCTTAGACCTACAGTTTAAATCCCACATTTACCCTGGCTCACTCAAGGCATCCAACTCTGCTCGGCTCTGCCCTCATCCCGTGAGAAAACCTGCAAATTTTATTACGGATGTATAGCATACGATATCTTTACATGAGAGAAAATTCTGGCCAGGAGGACGTTTCCTAAAAGCCATGCATTTTCATGCATCAGCCACCATAGTACAGTTTTGGCTTCCTCTGAATCTATTCCCAGGAACTCTGTGCCATGAGTGAAACTGGCTGACACCTTCTAGTTATTACTACACAACCCAACTGGTGCTTACCTATAAGAACCTGGTCAACACGCAGGCTCATGAGTACCTACTTGTAACACTCAAACTACAAGAGGTCACTTGAACCCTACAAGAAAATCAGATCAAGGAAGCTGTTCCATTTGTTGTCTGATAGTACAATATGGCCCTTGTCCTTCCCTTTTTGCCTTAGCCACCAGGAGATGCATTGTTGGTCAAAGTCAGCCCTCTCTCAATAATCCTTGTAGCTAGCATATTTTTCTCCCATTTGTTACCTTGATTTTCTGAAGTGCATACTGACCACAATATGGAATATATGAGGTTGTAGGTGAAATTATATGAATTCATGTTTGCACAGGGGCAAATGATAACTAGGCTTCTTTCCCCAAATGTGCACCAGGTTTTAGGATTTGTGTTCTTCCATAAGTAAAGCACAGACTTCTAAACTCAGACCCCCAGGAATTAAAGCTAGCTTCTTCCCACCTCCCTGATGACCTTGCCAATGCTCTCCCTAACGTCTATGTCGTCATGTCCTCTTTTTAGATTACACTTAACACATTGTTCCTATCATGGGAGTGCTGGAAAAAATAACCAGATTGTATCCCGACAGCTCTTCCTTCTTTTTTTGGGGGGGGGGGAGGGGAGGAGAAGGCATGTTATTTTTGTTTTGTTTTTGTTTTTCCCCCAGCTTTATTGAGATAGTAATAACATATAACACTGTGTAAGTTTAAGGTATACAATGTGTTGATTTGACACACGTATATGTTGCGATATGGTTTCCATGGTAGCATTAGCTGACACCTCCATCCTATCACATAATTATCATTTCGTTTTTGTAGTGAAAACACATAAGATCTACTCTTAGCAACTTTCAAGCATGAAATATAATATTGTTAACTTATATTCATAATGCTATGCATGAGCTCCCTACAGCTTATTCATCTTCTGACTGGAACTTTGTACCTTTAATAAACATCTCTCTATTCCTCCCCCTGTACACTCTAGCCAGAGCTCTTTTTTCTTTTTCTTTTTTTTATTTATTAAATTTAATGAGGTTACATTGGTTGGTAACAATTGGATAGTTTACAGATGTACAAGTCCACATCACATCATTCATGCATCGTATTATGTGCCCATCACTCAGTATCAGCTCCCCTTCCATCACCTTATATCTGGTGCCCACTCCCACCTCCCCCCTCTCCTGGTAAACACCAAACCATTGAGAGTGTCCATAATGCTGGTGCCTTCTCCTGCTTCCCCTCCCTCTCTCCCTCCCCCCTCCTCCCCTTCCCTCAGGCAATCATCCAGCTATTGAGTGTGTCCATAGGTCTCTGTGTCTTTGTTACTTTCACTTTTATATTCCACCTATAAGTGAGGTCACATGTTTCCTGACTCTTTCAGTCTGACTTATTTCGCTTAATAAAATGGTCTCTAGGTCCATCCATGTTGCCAGAAATGACTGTAATTTATCATTTCTTATCGCTGAGTAGTATTCCGTTGTGTAAATGTACCACATCTTCTTTATCCAGTCATCTATCGAAGTAGCCAGAGCTCTTTCCAAGCAAAATAACCCCCAGTTTCATCACCATTGGGCTGTATTTTGTAACTTCCCTCTTCCCTGAGTTGCTTGCCTGAGCCCCGCCTCAACATAAAGACATCTTTATTCAGAATATAAACATGGGGTGTGAATAGGTCATAGAGTTTTCTTCCTCCAAAAATTTTTCATGGAGCAAAGTAGTCCATCTTTGCTTGAAAGATTCTCAGAACTACTATGAAAGAAGGGACTCAGGCAGACAATAAAAATGCTGGGCAGGGAAATCCAAGCTTGATCTTCAGATGCTCTAAGGACTGCAAGAAGGAGGGTCCCGGGCTGGAAGGTTACTAGTCTAGGCAGCATCTTGGTTTGTAAGCACAGAAAGCAACTTGAGCCAATTTATGTGGGAAATTAAGTCAGTGGAATGTTAGCGGGGAGCTCAGAGAACTAAGGGAAGGTTACACTACCAGGCTGGGAAGGGCAGGCCTGAGGGCAATCGCGCTCTGTAAGTCACAAGCTCATCCACTGTCCCCTTGGAATAAATGAGCATCAGTTACATGTACGGCCGCCAGTGGACATGTCATGGGAAGCGGGAGGGTACCTCACAATTCCAGTGGTCTGTGCTCAGTGGAGAAGTAAAATCAGAATGCTGATAACCAGAAGATGAGAAGGTGGATGATGGTCAGGCAAAAACAAACCACTGGACCATCCTGCGTATGAATCGTTCATTAGCGGTGGCCATTGGCACTAAGGCACCCTGCGAACCTCATCGTTCTCCGAGCTACACAACAGGCTGCCCTGTCAACCTCCTCTCCCGACACCGCTGGGTCTCCAACCTCTGAGCCGGCAGGAAGTGTGAGAGAGAGGTATCCTGGAAAGCGCTCACCCGAAAGTCTGCTGGAGTCTCAAGTTCCTAAGACAAGCAACCACCTCCTTGCGGAAAAATATGGCCTACCCAATATAACTGTTAAACAGTCACATTGAAGTCAAGGATGTGTGGCTTCGGTGACTCCATCTGGAGACTTGGCTGGGAATGCATGCTTTAAAAACACGGCAGCACTATCTCTTTCTATCTTTTTTTTTTTTTTTTTTACTTTGATCAATCACCATGCCATTCAAGGGGGAAACGGTATGTGGGTCACTAGCCCAGAGCACCCACCGCCCAGGGGGTGCTTTGGTTTTGAAACATCCCTTGGCATACCCCTTGGCTGAGTGCCAAGCAGAGTTGGAGCTGGACCAGCCACTGGGCAACTGGAAGCAGTGGGGGAGGTGAGGCTTCCTGATTAAATCCAAGTGGATTAATCCAGGGGCCGATCTGAGTGGTGTTGACACTTCTCTTAATTCCTGGGCACTGGTAATGACCATCAATGTCAAATAGCCGTCTCCCACATGGATCCTAGCAGGTCACATTTACTTCCTTCCTGGTGTTTACCACAATCTGGAATTACCGTATTTCCTCTTTCTGGGCTGTTAAAAGAGAAAAACCACAGACCCCAAATGGTGTCACTTGTGCTTTTAACATGACAACGTAGCCCAGGAGCCCAAACGTAGATGTAATCCCTGACCTAACTGCTGTTACAACCTTTCCTAGAAATATAACTTCCGACAACAGGTCTGGAATTTTTTTGTCCAGCCATAGGAAGGTGGTTTGTCACGGGGGTCCTGTTCATTTCCACCCCCACCACCATACACAGAAGAGGCAAAATCTGCATGACAAAAAACTTTGCTGGTCTCTTTCCCCAAAAGAAGTTATTTGGGTCTAAAAATAATCCCTTTTTTTGTTACTAGCTCCTTTGCCCCACTCGGCTTCCTATAAAAACAACCCCCAGGCCCCTTCTACTTGCTAGATGGGATGTTGCCCAATTCATGGACCACTTAACAAAGCCCATTGGATCCTCAAATGTCCTTGGTTGAATTTTGCTTTTTCATGGATTGTTTATCATCTCTCCCCCACCTTTAGGATGTAAGACCCACAGAAGTCCAAGTCTCTTTCAGTACTATCCCCACCACAATGCCTGGCAAACAGCAAACCTTCCATAAGTGTTTGCTTCATGACTGGATGGTTTTTGGTTGTGAAATGTATGTCTATTCTGATACTTCTGATCCGCGGTACAACTTGTCTAGAATAAATTACCAGGTAAATTTTACGTGATGTCAATGCCTTCAAATTGGGGGTCTTCACATTTGAAGTCAGGGAACACATGGATGTCTGCTTTATCATACCTTTGCTTATGCTTAAAAAGTCCCCTACCCAAATCCCGCTACTATTCTGGGCCAGTATCAACGTGTCCTCCACACAGACGACCACCACTTAGCTCTGTATTCTCTAGTATTGTCCACAGACTTTCTTTTTTTTTTTAAAGATTCACTTATTTTATTGTTTTTGACAGAGAGAGAGAGAGAGATACAGAGACAGAGAGAGAACTGAACTGGGGGCACTCCCCAGTTCAGCATATGGGTCCGCACGGACCGGGGCCAGGATTCGATCCTCAGTCCCTGGTGCTGCAAAGTGAGCGCTTAACCCACTGAGCCATCCCGGCTTCCCCTCAAAGACTTTCTGTACAGAATCAAGTGCCTTAGTCAACTCCACAGCTGTAACCACTATTCTTCCTCAAGTGGACTGAGCCTGCAGAGCAAATGACAGAGGAGATCCCAGAAGACTGAGCAGGCCACCTCAGGAAATGGGGGTGGGGGGAGGAGAAGCTGGTATCTAACTCTCAGTTGTAGTGTACCTACTAGGGGCCAAGCATTGGGCACACAGCCCTGAACAACGCAGACAGCCCTGGTCTTTGTAGCGCTGACAGCATTTTATTTGCTAAAGAACTATGTGTCCTACTTGCTCTGCTGACCAAGGATCTCAAAATTATCTGAATGCCAAGAATTGTAGGAGTAGGAGTAAATAGCCATCCTTTAACGTTCACAGTGTGGCAGACACTATGCACATATTGCCTCATTTAAATTCTAACAACCTTGTGAATGTTAATGATTTAAAAGATAAAGCAACTGGATCCCAGAATGTTGAAAGCATCCACAGTCTCACAGCTGGCAGGTGTTGACATGAGCTGATCCACGTGACTCCAAAGTCTACGATGTTTCACCTGCATCTCCTACTTCACTCAGTCAGAAACAGGCAGCCAGCCGCTCATCGTGAACAAGGGTACAAATCTCTCCCCTCAGACACCTGCAGTTCCAGTAGAGCACTCCATTGGACCACGCAGGAAATGGAGAATGCCCACCAGTCCTTCCTTCTCCCTGAAGGGACTCACCTCCCGCTGATAATAACTGCCGTCATTTACCTGATTGACTGCAATGGATCAGGTGTTTGACTTGCCGCCCTGCATTGGGTCCTAACAGCGCCTAAGTCAGACATTATTTCTGTACCCATTGAGCAGAGGAGAAATCTGAGGTTGGGTTTCAAAATCCCACCAATCGATATTCAGCCCAGCCAGCCACACCAAGGCCCATCGAAGTCGCCTCAACTCACCTTTCTTCCACCTGTGGGTTTTCACACGGGCTTCTCGAGAGAGCTTCCCCTCCATTTCCTCTGCAGTGAACACCCCCTGCTCTTGGAAGACCCAACTCAGGCATCACTGCTTCCAGAGAGCATCTCAGGTGTCCCTGTCTTGCCCAGTGTCAGGAGTCTCAGGGCCAGAGCAGAGAGACTCCTTCCAGAGCAAATAGCCATGAAGTCCACGGGCCCATCAGGATTCAGTTACATAGGGACCAGTGAGGTCTCCAGGCCTGGCCCCGAATCCCTCTCTCTCTTCTCCAAGTCTCACAGTATCAGCCCAGGAAGGGCTTCCCTAACATTGTAACAAACATGCTTATACCACATGCCTCACAGCCAAAGCACTTACCACCCCAGAGTAAAGCCTTCTGCTCCCGCCTAGCATGAAGGCAAGACTTTTATTGGCCCCATTTGGGTCAGGTGCACACCCCCGGCCCATTCACTGAGGTCAGGAAGATGCTGTGCTCTGATTGGCCAGGCCTGGGTCACATGACCACCGTGGAGGGCTGGAATAGCCCCCACCTTAACCATATGGACTCAGTGTGGGGGAGGGGTGACGTCTCCAAAGGAAATGTTAGATGTTGTTACCAGACGGGAGAATGATCAGCAGGCAAAAATAACAGATGTCCACTACACACCCCAACCCAGACTGATTGAGTGCCCAATCCTCATAACCAAGTATCATGCGGGGAGTTTTGTTGTATGTGATTTTTCTCTTCTACCAAACGCTAAACTCCAAGGCAGAAGCTATGTACGCCCTTCCCTTCCTTGTAACTCCAGCCCCCGGCGTAGCGTCTGACACATTAAAGGTGTTTGCATCATATTTGTTGAATGAATGATCAAATGTATTCATTAATTTATGAAGAGTTGATGGTGTTATTTTATCTTTCAAAGGCAGCATCACAGTGCGGTGGAAAAAACACAGATGCTAATCAGTGTTTCTCAAATGATAGTCCAGGGAACCAACTTCTTCAGGTTACAATGCCGATTCCCAGGCCACAGAGCCAACCTATTGACTCAACATCTCAGACAGTGGGGTTTTGGTGCATTTTTTTAGCAAAACCTTTATGCGAGCCTCATGCGTATTCCTGGTCGAACCCCATGGCCCCGTAATCAGTATTACCTGAGTCCCGCTCCATCCAGTCCCTGCTGTGGGAACTAAAGGAACTCATACCATCTTCAGCAACTCCGTTTGCTCCTCTTTAACGTGGGGTTCAGAAAGCCTACATGTTACTTGTAATAAAAAGTCAAAAAGATAAGAAAGGTAAAGGTTCTTTAGATGGTTCTGTATTAAATTTTTACTCCGCATGTTTTCTTTGACTTCTGGAATGCCTACTATGCCATGTGCCAAGTGCTGTCCTAAGTTCCAAGTATACGTGTGAACTCTTAAGCCTCAAACGACCCAGTGAGACAGATACTAATCCTATTTTGCAGATGAAGACAGAGACAAAGTAATTATCCCTGATGAGTGGCTGAGCTAGGATATGAGCTCAGCTGTTCTGATGCCAGGATCCTAACCACTCATTTTACTTTCTTCTTGTAGATAATCTGTTATCCTTCCCTATACGATGCACCTCCATCCCCATTTTGGGAGCAAAATGAAGACACTGAAATGCATTAAGGAAAGAGTTCTAAATATGACCGAATACTAAAAGCCTTGGAGAAAGGAGAGAAACGATGATGATTGTGTGACAGGCAGGGTAGCCTAGAAAGGATGTGGTGAAGAACCATGTATATCAGACTCTGGTTTATCTGCAATAGAGAAGTCTCATCCCCCACCGCCCCTTTTCCCTGAAATGCACCTTCCTAAGTTTTCTAACACCTCTCTGCTTTGGAACCCAGAACGAGTCTTAGCTGACTGTTTTTATTTTCAATTGGTGTACTTCTTCCCCATTCTTTACTTCTTCTAGACACCAACATAGTTTTTCCATGAAGCATGAGTAAAGCTGAGAGTGCAAGCCAAGCCCTCAGAAACATGCTAGCAGTTACCAAGGATTCGAGAGTAAGAATACAACACCTAGAATCCAGATTTAAAAGCTGCACTCTAGTATCTGAGATGGCCCTGGTCCCAGGTCAAAGATGGAATGAATATCAGGCACCAAAGAAACCACAGAACTTGTTCTGGCTCCCTTAGCTGGGTTCTATTCGCCTGACTCTACTGGACATTAAATTGTCAAATAACCTCCAAACACTTCTGTTATCGGGTGCCGGGACGTTTATGTTCAATTAAGATGTAGTACCACGTGTCTCAGATAGCTACCTACTATTGGCCTACTTTGTTCCAAAAAGAAACATTAAAATGAGGTGGTTTCTTAAAGCCACATGGACAACTCTACGAAATCATCTGAATACTTGTTGACCTGTTCCCCAAGGCCATGGATGATCCAGTTTTCATTTCCTTGCCACTTCTGCTCCCTGCAGAATTAGCAAGACAATCACCTGGGGTGGGGGGTTGAATGGTCACTAGGAGGAAGAGGAGAAGAACTGAAAGTGAACTGGGGACATATGGTACCCCTAGGAGAGCGGGAGGCTATGGCTCTAGAAGGGAGTAGTTGGTGACTGCCAGGAGCTAATGACCAGATTACAAGACCTCTTAGGGAACCCTCAAAGGCTAGCCTGCTACATTTCTCACTCATGAAAGAAATATCCAGAGGGTAGGGGTGTGGGGTGGCGACAGCTTCAAATCAGCGCCTCTGAAGGCCCCGGGCTGGGGGCTGGGGGCGGGGGCTTGCTGTGACGGACAGCCCAACTTTCTGTCCCTTGCTCGTGGCCCATTGAGTTCTGTCCCTGCCTGTCCGGTGTCCACCAAAGAGCCCGGCCACGGCTTCCTTTTGTTGGGCTATGTACTTTCAACCAGCTTTGAGCAGCCCCATTTCAGATTGGCCTTTTTATGTTTGATATAAAGAATAGTTGTTGGCCAATTTCATCTTTTCATCGCTGTTCTCTAGGCCTGAATCCAAGCAGTTTGTCAGATGCTCATTAACTCCCCCTTTGGCTCTTTCTAGTGTGTCTCCTAAGCTCATTGTGCCAAGAACTAACGCTTTCTTTTACACGATTCTCTTTCTCTGCTCCATCAGGGAGACAAATTACTTTCCAAAAGGGATCGCCAGGGATGGTTTAATGAGAATTTCTTCGGGGCTAGGCATGGAACGCAATGTAGTTAACATTCGGCGGACTTAATTGGACTTTTCTTTTCTGCCTCTTTTTTAAAAAATCTGAAGCTATCCTGTTAATCTCTCATTTGTAATCAATTGTGTTGACTAAACAAAAGTCTAGGTCGTCTTTTCTTCCTGCCCCAGACAATCCTTTGTTGCCTCTAAATGCCTCATTCTTGAGTGATCCTGGGCTCGTCGATGGGCCCCATTGTTGACAGTTCATTATTGCGCTTTTGTCCATTTAATCTTTCTCGCCGTGTTTTGAATGTGCAGGCCTTAATGAGCTCCGTTGGCAATTAACATGTTTCTAGGAGCAAACTGGTTGCTCAGACGTTTGAGAGGGAAGTGCAGGGAAAAGGGCAACGCAGCTGCCTTCAGGTTGTTTATTTCCCAGCGTTTTCTCAAGACCCCGGTCCTCCCTTGGGCAGCCCCCCTCCCCCCACTCCTTCTCCTCCCCCCTCCTCCCCCAGGAGCTTCAGCACCGGCACACCTGCGGGCCTTGTGGCCCCACCTCTTGGGACTGGCTCAGGCTGCCCCCCTAGGGAGCCAAGTAGCCCAACGGGGACCTTTTGTCCAGCCAAGGCAGGACAGAGCACAGCGCTCCCCCAAATACGTGGGGAGGCTGGCAACTTCTCTGTGTCGTTCTCGGCAGAGAGAGACCTCTAGCCTGCCTAAGGCAATGGGACTGTACAATCTGTTATGTACAAGGCTGTGGCTTTGGAAGGAGAGGTTTTTTTTTTTTTGGTTTTTTTTTTTTTTTTTTTTTGAGTCTTGCTGGCAAGATTGCTGAAGTGTGAGCAGTCATGGACAGAACAAACATCTTGTAGGGGAAAGATAATTGGAGTCTTTTTTGTGTCTGTGACAGGATTCCCCTCCCCCGCAATTTGATTTTTTTTTCCCCCAAATATTTTTTAAGGGCGGCCTCTTTAATTTAATCAAGGTTAGCATATTAATATGCAGCTGATGACTACCTTGTTGAAGTCACTTATTAATATTGCAAACGAGAAGTCATGCAAACAGTTTAATATTAAGAGGGGAGAAAAAATTAGAAAACAGACTTTCACCCATCAATCCCTATGCATGGCGAATGAATAAGAAGGGTGTCCGTTAAGATAGTTACCAAAAGGACGCAGGGACCTGCACTGGGAAAGGTGTTTAGCAATTTAGGCAAAAGTCTCCTTTTCAGGTGAAGGAATCCTTTCCTGAATCCCAAACCTGAAGGAAGCAGACATCTGAATCCCAGAGGAGTGACTTCAAACTTGTGCAAAGCAAAGCCCTGTGGATAGAAATGAGTTCTGTTTACCTACAATTACCACCAGATGTGAAGTAACACCTTCTCAGGTGAGAGCGACTGACTGGAGGTGCTGTCAAGGTTAAGTAACTATCACCGTAGGAAGAAACGACCTCGAGGAGGTTAGAGTAGAGGTTAGAGTAGGCAGGAAGCTCTGCTCAGGTTTGCCCTCGTGCCCCAGGGACTGCAGAGACGAGCTGTCCCCAGGGAGAGCGCCCTGCTCCTTCCCGCCCCGCCCCCCATGAGTTTTATTTCATTTGCTGTGGAGTTTGCAAGCACGCCATCCTTACCCCTCTTCAGCCCTGTCACCTGCACGCAAATTCCTCCAGTGTCATGAGATGAGCCACCCCTTGGGTCTTTCTCCCTGAAACATGTATTACAGAAGAATTTCTCAAAGAAAGTTCTTGCACTTGATGCTTAGGAAGTCATTTCTCTGGATGGGGGAGGGGTGCCCCATTTATTTTTAACTTGTATTTTCTTCTTAAAAGGAAAGAGGGAAACTTGATCACAATGTTCACATGCAGGCCAACTATTTAACCAAATTCTCCTAGCACATGCTTTTGCACTCGCGATCCTGTGGGGTCCGCCCCTTGCCCAAAGTTCTGGAACTATTTAGAAAGAAGGTGGGGTTGCCCTGGCCATTGTGTGGTCCCCCAAAAGCACGCCTGCACAGGAGCCTTTCGGGAAGGCAGGAAGGAACCGACGTTGGTCGAGATGCCTGTCACGGGGCCCCCAAGATCTCCCAGGCGTGAGGGAGGGGTGTGTGTACGAGACGGAGCGAATAAAATTTATTCTGAGAATGAGGAAAGGCGCTGACGCCTCAAACCAGCCCGCAACCCCTGTGGGGACAGGTGTCTGGGAAAAGCAAGGCGACATTTCCGTCTCCTTCGCGGCCAAGTCTGGGGTTCCCTGGGGTGTATGGCACCCGCCGAGATTTCGGAGTGAAATCTGCATATCCCCCCGGGTCCCAATCTCCCCTCCGTGAACTGCAGCCAGAACAAGCTAACATTTAAATTCCTCCTCGCTTCCTCGTCCCGGCTCCCCTGGCTGTGTCTTCCCAGACTTGGGAGTGGGGGGTGCGGGCGAGGGAGAGGGGAGGCGAATACAAAAAAACCAGGACGCTCTCCTTTCAGGAAATGGAATTCTAATGTACACGTTCCTATTTCTGAATCGGAGGTACTAAAAATACTCCCGCGACAGCCTGAAGAAGCTGCCGCCGTCCTCGGTGCAAACAATATCGACGATTCTCCTACCCCGCGCCATGGGCCTGCGAATTGGACGGGGGCCGGGGGACCTGTGTGACCGGGACAAAGCTTCCACCCAGCAGCCTGACGTCTTTCCTCGGGTCCCAGCCTGGAGATCCCTCTTCCACCGACGAGGACCGAAAGGCCGTTTAGACCCCCGAAAGGCCCGGAGTTGGAACTCCGGCCCTCCCCAGGCCTGTGACCTTGGGCCCTGTCCTTCAGCTTATTCCTTCTGCATTTCTTCGTCCCTCTGTCAAGTGCAAATGACCATCCTGCGGGCTGTGGTGCACGGGCCGTGGTGCACGGGTTGCGGTGCACGGGCCGTGGTGCACGGGTTGCGGTGCACGGGCCGTGGTGCACGGGTTGTGGTGCACGGGCCGTGGTGCACGGGCCGTGGTGCACGGGTTGTGGTGCACGGGCCGTGGTGCACGGGCCGTGGTGCACGGGTTGTGGTGCACGGGCCGTGGTGCACGGGTTGTGGTGCACGGGCCGTGGTGCACGGGTTGTGGTGCACGGGTTGTGGTGCACGGGCCGTGGTGCACGGGTTGTGGTGCACGGGCCGTGGTGCACGGGTTGTGGTGCACGGGTTGTGGTGCACGGGTTGTGGTGCACGGGCCGTGGTGCACGGGCTGTGGTGCACGGGCTGTGGTGCACATTCGCAAGAACGTGCGTGGAGCGAGCGCTCGGCCAAGGCCAGCTTTCTTGGTGGTGGAAGCTCCTGGCGCGCGAACGCCTACGGCACACCGGGCTGTGGAATAACCAGCACCCAAGTCACGTTCGGAGTTCCTTGGGGTTTTCCTTTCTCATGAACCATCTCTCCCTTCACATCGCCCCCCGCCGGTCGTGGCCATCGGCGTCAGATCAGCGCGCAGCCTCCGCCACCGCAGCCCTGGCGGTGGCCGGGCTGGCGAGGGACGCGCGCTCCCTGGTCGCGCGCCGCGTTTCCTCCCCGCGCTGGCGAACATTGTTCCAGGAGACGTGGGCTGAATCGCCGCGCAAATATTAAGAGCTGGGGGGGGCGAGGAGGGAAAAAGGGGGTCCGGTGCCCCACGCCAGTAATCTGAGCTCTTGATTATCCAGATTCGGATCAAACGGGGCGGCGGCGGCGGCCCCCTCCTGGGAATGATTAGATGATTAATGTAATGCTGTTTGAAGGGTCTCTGTTTTCTCTCTTAATTTGGGTCATTACTTAGGAAGCAAGCGTGAGATCATTTCAGCAGTGTGCTCGGGCGGCCGAGACAGTGTATTCAGGAAATGGGCTCCCTGCGCGGTAATCAGACGAAGAGGGACGGTGGCTGCGAGCTCGGAGTCCGGGTGCGCCCTCCCGCGGCAGGGCGCTCAGCACCGGGAGCCCCAGCTCAGCGGCGCGGGCTGGCCAGGGGGCGCTTGGCCTACGACTCTTCCCCCAGGAAAGATTGGGAGGGACAGCTGCCCTTTAAGTCGCCAGGAGGAGGCAGGGCCAGGCGCGCCCGGGCTGGGCCGTGGCTTCGGTTGCTAACCCCGAGGCAGCGTGGTGCTTCCCTCGAGGACGCACCCCAAGCCTGCTCCCCAACATCCAGAGACGTTTAACCCCTTAAAATTTTTTTTCTCACCCAAATGAGTCAACGCCCAGAGTTCCAAGCGTCGGAACGGTCACCAGATAGAAACTTGGCATCACGTGGAGGCTGATGGAGGGGGCCTTGGTGCCCTGCATGGGGGTGGGGTGGAGGGGTCTTAGGGTGCAGGGGTCTTAGGGTGCAAGCGTCTCAGCAACACCTGTTTGGCCTCCCCTGGGCCCCAGCGCCCCCAAAGAAGCCAACATTGGGGCAGGGAAATTCTATAAACACCCATTTCCCTCGCATTCTTTGAGGTTGCTGAGCTGACCTGGTGGCAAGGGGAAGAGGGGGAAAGAAAACGCGCACTAGTGATTCTGTTTATTTAGTGATATAGGTATATATTCCGTGTTCGCTGGTACAGGTGGATTTACATGGCTGTAGAAAGATGTCTGGGGGCGCTGCTCTCTTCGCGGGCGCTCCTGTGACAGGCCGGGGTTAAAAACCCACCGCCCCAAGGAGAAGCCGAGGCCTGGAATTAAATACGTTTCGGCGCACTGGGTTTAAATAAGTTTCCCGAATAGACAAAGGTGGGAGCCACTCGTGTGCTGTCAGTCATCGAGAAAACGTTTAGATTTCCAAAAATAGGCTGGTTTCGATAAATAGATTTTAGCCTCTCTGCTACAGTGTTTTGTTTTCGTCCCCTCTTCCCGTTAGAAAGAAGTTTGCGCGTGTGCTCTGTGTTGGGGCTGGAGGGGGGCCGGAGGGAGGGGCAGGCAGCTCTCAGCTCTGCACGGTCCGAGCCAGGTCTTTTGCAGAGGGCGCCGCGGGGCCCGTGCTGTCGTGCAGTTTGCGCACGTGCTTCTTTAAGTCAAAGTTTCTGCAGAAGCCTTTGCCGCAAGTGGCGCACGTGAACGGCTTCTTGTCGTTGTGGGTGTGCATGTGGAAGGTCAGGTTGTAGACCTGGTGGAACGCCTTGTTGCAGATGGTGCATTTGTACTGCTTCTCGCCGCTGTGGGTCAGCTTGTGGTTCTTGTAGTTGCCTACAGGAGACCAAACACACACAAAAGTGGGGACTTGAAGTGGAATGCAGGGTGGGGTGGGGTGGGGGAGGAGGAGTTGTCTGGGCCTCCCGGGGTTGGCTCAGGGGGCCGCGCAAAGAAGGCGACGGTTGGCTAGGCGGGCGCGACCTCTCCGAGGGAAGAAGTTGTCAAACTTCGTCGGCGTCAAGGCCCAGGCTCTCACCACCGGCTGCAAGGCCCGGTGCCGAGCGGCTGCCCCGCGCCCCTGCCCCACGCCCCTGCCCCGCAGGGTCACGGAGCCCTCCACGGCGCCCCTCCCGCTGTGCTCGGCCGGCCTGGAAACTGCGCGGCCCAGAGACACAGCGGGTCCTACTCCGGGGGCGGCTTCGCTCCAGGAAATTCGCATGAATCCGGGCTTCGTCCCTGATTATATATATATATTCGTAAT
>PVKE010001449.1:25640-100121 GCA_004027555.1 Craseonycteris thonglongyai
TTTTTTTTTTTTTTTTTTTTTTTTTTCATTTGAAAAGGGAGTCCCGGCTACAAAAGAGAAGCTTTTTCTGCAGGGCAATACCCTCTGCTTCTCCTACTTTCTTTCCCTCTGCCCCTTCTCCCTTTTCTCCCTCCTGGATTCCGGATCTCTCCGTGCACGCAGCCCGAATCCAGCGCGGGCTGCTAACCCGGCCGGCAGAGCTTCCGCCCAAATTCGGCACAACCCGATTCCAGGGAAACGCGGCTCCCCAGCCGGCGGCTCGCGCTCCCGAGCCGCGGGTCCCCAAATGCTTCCCCGCTGGCGCTGACCCGCCAAGTCTCAGGCGAGGTGCGCAGAGGACCGGGCGCCGCGCGTTACCTTTTTGGTGAAAGCCTTTGCCGCAGAATTCGCAGACGAAGGGCTTGTAGCCCGCGTGGATGCGGATGTGGGTGTTGAGCGTGGAGCTTCGGTTGAAGGCTTTGCCGCACTGGTTGCATTTGTGAGGCTTTTCCTGCGGAGAGGGGCGCGCGCACAGTGAGGATGAGCGCCCCCCCAGGGAGAGGCCACGTCGCGGGCACCGGCAAGGGACGCGCCCCCACCCGGAGGCCTCAGGGGCAGCCTGGGCTGTGCTCTCCTCCACCGGGCGCGGGGCGCTGCGTGCAGGCCGGGCCGGACCCGGGGCCACGTACCTGGGTGTGGATAATCTTGTGTCTGCACAGCGTGCTGGCCTGACGGAAGCCTTTGCCGCAGACTTTGCACACGAACGGTCTGGCTCCGGTGTGGACCGGCATGTGGCGCGTGAGGTTATAGTGAGCATTGAACACCTATGGAAGGACACGGGGGACCTTGTGCTGTGTCTGTCGGAGAGTCTAGAATCAGCCCGGGGAGGCCAGCGCGCACGCTGCCCAACCGACACCCCACGTACCCAAACAGAACCCTTCTCCGTGGGCAAACGGCTTTTCCCAACCCCGGGGTCACGCCGCGGACAGTGGCAAACCCATTTCACAGCACAGAAAACTGAGCCCCCCTCCCCATTCGCGTCAGCAGTTACTTGGGGCGCCCTCAACTTGAGACAGGGGGTGCCAAGCGGCCTCCGTGGCACTAGCCGCCGCCGCTGAGCCCTCCCCGCCCCCACGGACCCCAGGGGCCTCACCTTGCCGCACACCTCGCAGGTGAAGTTTTTGGGCTTGCCGTCCGCGGACGCCCCGGGGAGCTTGCCATGGCCCTTGACCCCGCCGCGCTCCGCGGTCAGGGCCGAGTTCTCTTTCAGCACCTGCTCCAGCGGCGCCGGCAAACGCTCCTTATGCGCGTAGGGCGCCGGGTGGGGAAATTTGTCCGCGGCCAGGCCGGCCAGCTTGGCGTTCTCCAGCAGGAAGAGCTTGGGGTGCGCAGCCAGGGCGGCGGGGGCCTGCGCGTGCAGGAGGCCGGAGGGTAAGAGGTGGCCGCCCAGGAGCTCCGACGGCGGGTACGCGGCCGAGTCCAGGTAGTTGAAGTAGTAGAGCGAGCCGCTGGCCGGCAGCCCCACCGCGTGGTTGAGGACCTGCGGCTTGATGACCCGGCCCGCGGGCGGCGCCAGGCCCAGCTCGGCCTTGCAGCACACGCCACAGTTGGTTTTGCAGAAGCCGCTGGCTCCGCACACCGGGGCCCCGCCGCCGCCGCTTCCGCCTGCAGCGCCGCCCGCCCGGAGGCTGCTTTTCCAGAGCTCCGAGTAACTGAGCAGCGTCTTGGACGGCAAGTCGTAGCCTAGGGGCTGCAGGGGGATCATGCAGGGCAGTGGCGAGCAGAGGTTGAGCAGTTTCTTGCTCTGGCCGCCGTCTGTCTCCAGCGCCCCCGGCCGGGGCTCGAAGGGTGCGCGGGGCTCCGACGTCTTAGCCATGATGCGCTCAATGGAGAAGGCCAGCGTCTTGGAAGTGGCCGGCGACGCTCCCGCGCGCGGACAGGCCGGGGGCGCCATGGTCTCCAGGGAAGCCGAGCTCGCCATGACGCGCCCAGCCGAGCGGTGCCGGCGCCGGACTGCGCCAGGGTGCAGTCTCTCGGCTCTAAGTCTGCGTTCCGGGGGCGACAAGGCCGGGAGGGAGACCGCAACTTAATAAGCACCTTGTCGGGTTCAGGTCATCCATTTGCATTCAAATGCACCCAAGGGCACCCAATTACCGCCCGTTAACCCGGAGCGCCCAGGAACCCACCGGCCCCTGCCCAGGACCTCGAAAGGGGGGACCAGGGGGGAGGGCTGACAAAGGAAAAGGAGAGGAGGCAAAAGAGAGAGAAAGAAAGAAAAGAGACTCCAAGTAGCCCCCCCTGCGCCGTTCCCCGGACCCCGGCCTCCGCCACGCGCGCTGGGAGGTGGCGGTAAAGGGACCAAGTTAAGAGCCGCAGGAGCGCCGCCGCGCCTTTACCTCGCTCCCGCACCGCCCAGGAGATGCGTTCCGAGCCATGCAGCGCGTCTCCTCTGTCACATTTTGATGGCACACATCTTTCCCTCCGCGTGGAGATCACTGTCGTTTACATTCGGCTGACATCACATGAAGTCACTCGTGGTGCGGTGACTGGGGCGGCGGCGCGGCTCCGGCAGCGGCCCTCGCGTCCCCGGGGCGCCCGCCGGCCGCCACCGCCCCTCAAACTTTAAAAGGAGGCAGCGGGCGCCCGCGCTCCCCTCGGGAAAGTGCGCGCGGCTCGCGAATCGGGAAGGAGGGAAGAGACGGGAGGGGGAGGGGGAGGAATCGTGATGGTTTTCTCCGGTGGTTTAAAAAAAAAAAAAGGTGGGGGGAGCCCAAACCCAGGCAAAGTTCCGTGTGTGATTCACAACTTTGGGGGTGGGGTGGGGGGGCGCGCGGAGGGCAGGGGGTGCTGGGCGCGCCGTCCCAAAGGGCCCCCGCTGTCCGTCTCGGTGCCGGGACGTCCCTTAGCCCTCTGCAGCCGAGCCGGGCCTCGCGCTAATAAGCTGCCAGTCACCCCACGGAGCCGGCCCCGGCCCCGAACACGCGCAGACGACAGTGACCTCATTAGGATGCGGCGCCGGGACGCGGGCGCCGCGTTTGGAGGGGAAACTGGTTCATGGGGGAAATATTAATTTATGCACAAACAACGAGCTCGCCCGGGCCGGCGTCGGGGGCGGGAGAGGGTTCCCGCTGCCCCCAGGACGACCCCGGAAGCGCGTGGGGAGCGAGCGAGGCCGCGCGCCCGCGCCCGCGGGGGATCCTAATCGATCCGCCTGGCGGGTTTGGGATCCGGTGTCTGCGGCAAAGCCCGGCTCCGCTGCTGGTTTGGGGCGGATTCCGGGGGCAGCTCTCCCCGCGGATGGGTACTTGCTGTTCGTATAATGGAGAAGGTCCAATCTCCACCTGTTTAGGGAGCAGATTGAAACGGCAGAACCTCCCCCTGGATCCTATTAAAACGTTTTTCCTCCTAAGGCCATTCAGTCGAACCAATTTTCCGAAGTGATTCAGGGAGCCGAATTCTGCCAAGGCAGCTCTTTCACTTTTAGCCACTAAAGCACCGCGTGGAACCGGGTTTTGTGTTTTTCTAAAATAAAGAGAAGGATTATCAGAAGGGAGAGGGAGGGAGAGGCGGGGGAGACTCAGTGTGGCCAGAGGTACAAGCACGGGGAAGAAAGGGGCCTTTTCTAGGCAGGCCCCAACTAAGTTCGGAGGAATTCAGCGTTTTGTGCCTGGCGCACAAAAGCAGCGCGCCCCGCGCTCCGGTGTGGAGGGGCTGAATTCGTCTGTTTGCAGACCATTCCACCTGCGTATCACAACAAACTGCTCAAAGACGCTCCAGCACTTTCAACAGGCCGGGCGCTCTTGGCGACAACAAAAGTGGTCGAGGCTGAGGGTTCTTATGGAGGGGGTGCCTCGCCAGAGAGCGAGGGAGAGAATTAGGTTCAGGGGAAGGAGGAGGAGGGGTGCATGGTTAAAATAAAAATACTTTCGGCCGGTTTTGTTTGCGGGACCATTATATCTTGCCAGCCGGCTTTTGCAAGACCACGAGCTTTGTAGCCGCAACCACAGTTTAAGAGGATTATAGTGGGTATAATATGAGCAAACAGGGTTGAGGGTTTGATAGTGGATCCCATCTCCAAAGACACACGGTCTTGCGGAGCCCAAGAAGCGTGCTGGTGACCATTCGCCCCTCTTTCACTCTGCAGAAGGTCAGCATCCAAGGGCGGAGGGGCTGCGCATTCCACCCCAGGCCTCTCTGCCGAAAAACACCCCGAAAACCCGCCAGGGAGAGGAAGGGACCCTGAGGCATAGCTTTATCCTCAGGAACATCACCCCCCCCCCACTTCCCTGCCCCCTTATTTCCCTGCAGAACTTCTCCCACTCACACACCCGCCTATTTCAGACAGGACGTTGACAGGGCAGGTAGGGGACTGGACAAGGGTACTTGGAAAGCAAGGACAGGGGACAAAGAAAGGTCTCCGAGGGAAAGTGGCCGGAAGGGGACTGCCCAGCGTTCATTTTTTTCATCACCTCCAGCTCAGGGACTGTACCCTAAATTCAGCAGTGTGGAGTCTGTGCCAACCCCCACCCCCCACTTCCAGATTTCAAAGCTATCAAGAGGCTTGCTTGTAATCCGGAGAAGAATATTTCCATCGTGCCCATTTAATTTAGAAGTTCAGAGAGGGAGATTTCCAGACCCAGTGCACCAAGAGCACAGATGACCCCTGAGAGCGCACGCGTGCACACACACACGCGCACACACACTCCACCACCCAAACGTGCAACACATCAACAACTCACCCGGACATTGAAACAGTCTCAAGAACCCCACAGGCTCTCACCACCCGAAATTCTATCCAGGTTTCGCACCGAATCCTGTTCCGTCAACAGCACGGTGCCCCCAGCCCCGGTTCCACATCGGGCAACTATGGGTCTCAGCAGCAGCTGGAAAGATCTGCTGGTTTGAAAGCTCCCTCAGGCTGAACGGCTTCCCAAGGCTTCCCGTCAACCTGCTTGGCCATCGCGGCGCTTTCTGCGGCGGCATCAGCCACCTCTCTCCCCACCACCACCAGGGCTGCTCCCTCCACAGAAAGCGGGCGTGTGGGTACACAACACGAGTTGCCCCTCGTGCGCCTGTCTTTCCAAACGCTGGGTGAATGCGCTGGCTTTTCGGAAAGTATTTAATTAGCGTCTGCAAACTTCTTCCCTGGCCTGCAGATTACGGTGAAGTGGAGGGTTGGAAACGATTTTACACCTTGCCACTCACATGTTAATTAATCTCGATCTAACCCTAATTGCAGTTTATTCAAGCACCGCTCCACAGCTCACCCACACAATAAACACTGATCCTACTTTTATACATATTCCTTCACGTTAACACGGTGAGTAATTAACTCCAGTACCAACTAATAGTGCAAACAAATATTTTCTGTGAACGAGATGATTTCAGGCAGAGGATGAGGAAGACAGGGCCGCGGGTGCAGGGAGTCCTGAGGGTCTCTCTTCACGGCCCCCCAACCCTCCCGGTTCACGCTCAATGGCAGCGTCTGCCTGCTCTGTCCTGGGGAGGCTGGGATGCTTTTCCTTTTTCCCAGTGAGGGACAACCCTGGTCATGTGACAAGTTTAGCGAGTGGAGGAAGGGTCTCCATGAGGTTACCGTTCGCTTTTTTTTTTTTCCTCCTACCTACACATTTTCAGTGGGGAGAAAAAAAACACACACCAAAATAACTCGACGTGAAGGGCAACAGGAAGCTCCAGGGATAAGGACTGCGGATCCTTCCAAGGGAAAGAGTTGCCCCCAAACCTCCCGCTCTAAGGAGTCCTGTCCTATAAAGGGACGGTGTTCCGACCCATCCCAAGGGAACCGAAGCTGTGACGACTGACTGATAGACAAACTCCACGTTGGAGGTGCGGGTGCCCCCGGGTCAGCAGCCGGACCAAGGGAGCCCCCCGACCTGGACGCCCCTGCGCTCGGCCCAGCCAGGCCCGCGAGGCCTCTGCGCTGCGCCCCAGACGCCGGGTTCCCAGGCTGCGCCCCCCGCGATCCGGGCTCACGGAGGCCGCTGGCGGCTGGACCCCTGGACGGCGCGGCTGCAGCCCTTCGCGCCGGGCCCACCGTGGGGTCTTCCTTGGCTCCGAGGCCTCAGCCCCGGGCCCACCTCGTTCCTGGTGCTTCAGCGCAAAGCCAGGCGCTTTCACCTCGGCCCGATCGGCCCAGGCGCGGGCCTCCACACGTGGGCTGCGGTGGGGACCCCCTGCCAGAGGGAAGCACGACGCCCCTCCGCGGCCTGGGCTCTGGGGGCGCCCAGCCCGGGGGCTTCCGCGGCTCCGCGGGGCCTGGAGCAGGCCAAGCCCAGTGGATGGGGGTCCAGGCTCACCCCCAAGGCCTGGCGCTCAAGGTTTTTATTGAAATCGCTGTTCAAGCAGAGCTGGGGACTCTCTGCTGATGTTGCAGGGGCTTCTCTTGTGGGGAGCGCATTAAATATAACTGGGGCGCATAGAGCCTCCCCGCCTCCCCCCCTGTGGCCTTTTTATGGTCACTAACCCGAACACTGCAACGATGACTTTTGTTTAAAAAAAAACACCACACAATTTTTTTTTAACGCCAGACATCGCCTTCGCTTTAGGACCAGGTCCTTAGCAGATGCCTTCCGGGGTGGAGACCCCCTCAGGAAAGCCCTTTCTGGAGCGGAGGCATTGCGCACCGTTTGTATCTGCGCTCATACCTAACACTGTCATGGTTTTCTCTCCTGATTGTTAGGTTGCAGCCCCAACACGCCGTCCCGGGCCGTCTTCCCAGGGCTTGGCGTTGCTGGGTGGCAGACAGTGCACCAAGGCCTCTGAGTTTGGGGAAACACGCACCGTGTCCATGTGGTGTTTTTTTTCTCCCCGCTCCCCAGTAACTTGTTTTTGGGGGGAGGGAGAAAACACCCCGAGCTACACAAACTTTATGGTTTAAGGAGCCTCCCTCCCTCCCTCCCTTACTTCTTCCTAAAGGGACATGTAGGATCTGATTTACACGGTGCTGCGCTTAACCGCTGAAAATAGATGAACTCCTGAAGAGAAATTCTTCTGCGATCCTTTTTTCTTCCCCAGCCCGGAAGCATTTTATTGGAAACATTCGAACCGGCTTTGCTCCGGGCGCAGGGGCCTCCGCCCTCGGTGCGCGCGGTTTGCAGGATTAGTGCGGCCGCGAGACAAAGAGCCCCAGACACACGGGCCTGGCGAGGCCAGGCGCGCCCGGGCTCGGCGCTGCCCGCCCGGGGCCGGGCCTCAGGCGCACAGATGGGCCAGAGCCATCTGCATGTGCCCGCGTCCTCGGGGCCTCCGAGCGCCGGCCTCACGGCCCCCGGCGGCTGCTTTTGCAGCGCCCCTACTTTCGGGGGTTGGTTTGTAAAGCTCAGTGCACCCACACCCTGGTTTCCACCCGTGAACAGGAGAGACATCCTAAAAGCCAAGGGCAGCCGGCCTTGCAGCCAAAGGGGGAAGGGGGTGGCGGCAGTGACGGTGCCCACCGATCATGGTTTCCAGAATCCTCGCAACTCACTTTGTGGTCCCCTCAGAGGACACTCGCTGCCTCTTCGGAAATCTGGTCAGTGTGCGCGCTCCTAGGCCAGCGGGATTCTCCCGAGAGAGCAGATCTGCAGTCTCTACCCTGCAAGTTAGGTGTGCCCTCCGCTCTGCGTCTAGAATCACACACACACACACATTGAAAATATATCCTAGACATGCATATGTATGCGTAATGTGTATATCTGCATGTGCAGAAGCATATACATCCACTGCCATCGACAACCCTTCACTTATAGAAACGCCATTTCATTAGAAACTGGATGCCATACCCCGCGCGCAGCTGTTTGAAAGGCGCGCGCCGGGAAAGGCAGTCGCCACGCGCAAACGCGTTTTCCTCCTGCCACGCAGTGTTGGTGTGTAACCCAAAGGGAACACTGGTTGACAAAGAACAGCCATGCTCTGGTCCATCTGTATTACATACGCCTCTACATATAGGAGTGTATATAATGTATATATGTTTTTGAAACACATGAAATAATAAGGCGCTTTGGTGAGTAACGGGCCTAGTTCGGTGATCTGGCTTTCTGACTCCCTGGGAAGACGGCGTAGGATCCTCCGCTTTATTTAACTTGGCAGCTAGTTAAACTCCCCGGTGGAGCCTGCCCGAAGGTATTAGCATTAAGTGCTGAGAACAGGAGTTAAGCCGGCAGGGAAAATGGGGACTGGCAGGGGCAATGGGGGGAGAGGAACTGATTTCAGCTTCGCCCAAACTTCTGGACTTTTGCCAGGCAGCATGGGTCTGACCTGGATGGTTCCTTGGATAAGAACCTGAAATACGATTATGATCACTTCACAAGCGAATCTCTCCGTTCTATTTGGTTTGGTTTGGCTTTGATAGAAACTGCCCAGGTGTGCATGCAAACGAAAAAATTCTTTCCTGCCCTGTTTCCTCGGGCTCTCCTGGGTCCCGCCGAATCCCATCTTCTCCTCACCAGGGTAAAGATTTCTGTCTGGGGGCTTCACCCCAAGGGTTTGTAGTTGGACTTCAGCAAAGACAAAATGGGAACTGCAGGAATGCTGAGTGGAGCTCCACCAAGAACGTCTCCCTCACACACAGACCCTCCCTTGTTGTTGCGGATGAAGCTCGGGAGCAATCTGTGGATGGCTGCTTATTACTGAGGGCCTAGGACAGGCCGGACGCAGCACCAAACTGAATGCCCGCTCTAGTCAGTCCCACTTCAGTGTATGTAATCAATATGCCCATTATACAGACTTGAAAATCGAGGTGCTTGGAAGCTAGATAACATGTCCAAGGTCACACAATTGGTAAGAGGTCATTTTTGGAACCTGAACTCCTAACCACCATCCTGACCAAACAGAGCTAAGCAGCTAGTCTGAACAGCTATCGGGGTGCTAATTGGGACAAACACTTGGCAAAATTGGTTGGTAGTATCTCCTAAAGTGAATATGTGCAATCCTTATATGACCCAGCAATTCCGGTCCTCACCAGTACGTGCCCAACAGAAATGCGTACTTATGTTCACCAAAAGTCACGGACTAGCATGTTCATTCATAGAAGTGCTATCTGTCATAGTCCTAAGGTGACCAGACGTCCCGCTTTGGGCGGGACAGTCCCGATTTTTAACAATGTGTCCCGCGTCCCGCGGCGTTTTAAAAAAGTCCCGATGTTTGGAAAGAATGCACGACAAGCTAGGGAACGGCGGGAGATAGACCCGATTTTTAATCAAGAACCCCCTCCCCCCCGGTCAATGGTGTCCCGCTTTACCAATGTTAAAATCTGGTCACCTTATCCTACACTGAAAATCGTCTGAAGAATGGAACTCATAAACACATCGTAGTGTGTTCACAAAATGAAATATGAATACTACGAGTATATATCATAAGAATCAACAAACTCCTGTTATACTGAACCGCATTAGTGAGTCTCACAAACATAATATTAAGCAAAGGCAGCCAGATATAAAAACAAAGCACATACTGCATTATTCCATTTAAAGTTCAAAAATTGGCAAAATTTGGGGGCACTCAAGGGGAACTCTGGGTGCTGGTAAGACTATTTCCTAATGGGGTTTTGGTTTATGAATATTACAGGGCTGTGTACACTTACTATTTGAATACATTTTAATATATCTGTCCTGTTTCTGTATATCTGTTAAATACATTTACTTGTGTACATTTCTACATGTCTATTATAACCTCTCTCTAGCTGTTACATAAGCGAATAATCAGTATGAATTGGTCTGACTGGCCTGCCTCGCATATTTACCCAAAGAGACACTGCTCCTCTGCTGCCTCTTGAGTTTCTTCCTCTGGACCAGATGACCACATCGATTCACTGGCCTCGTGTGTGGACTTTTCAGAACAAGATGCATCCAAACTCCTAGCACCATTGTCTTGGGAATCTGGACCGTGGATCCAGCCTCCTGGGGACTCGTGAATGCTTACTCAGGGCAACTCGTCTGAGGCATTCTTCTCACCCAAGACCTCAGCAGTGAGGTGGCAGCTTTGCACTTGGACCTGAACTCTTTGCCCAGGGCTCCAGGTGAGGAACCTCAGGCCAGGAACTGCTACCCCAGGTTTCCCACACTCTAACAGGTTGCCTTGGGAGATGGGGGGTCTGGCTGAGGGCAGGAGGATGAGGTGTGGGATGCTTGTTGGAACTGGCATTACTAGAAAGCGCTGCCAAGTCTTCAGAGCTCAGCTCACTGGGTCTTGGCCCAGGACAAGACTAGGGTGGGGGGGAGACAGAATGTTGGCTCTCTGGCAGGTGACCCAGGTAGCAGAACTTGCAGTTTTGCTCTGGGAGAGGGCGGGGAAGTTTATTCTAGCAGGAAAAAGCCTTAGGACACAGAAGTCAATGCTAAAACCTGACAGTCCCTTTGTACAAATCCATGCTGAGTTCTGCCAGTGACAATGGTGGACAATCTGGTTTCAGCCCTTTATGACAGAGGACAGGAACCTACAGGGAAAGCAGTTAAGGTGGGGTGAGGAACCTAGGGCTGGCGCTCTCATTCAGAGACTAAAAGGTAAGGATCCTCTTGGGGAAGTTGGGATGGCTCAGCGGGTTAAGCAATTGCTTTGCAGCCCCGGAGCCTGAGGGCTCTGACCCAGGTGGACCCACATGCTGAGCTGGGGTGAGCCCCCAGTTCAGTTCTTGCCGGGGCCTATGCGGGAGGCTCCCGGCCCAGTTCCTGCCCTGTACAGCCCCGCGCCCACCTGTGGAGTGAAACTATATGGAAAACGAATGCTCAACTATGGAGACTGCTCTGGGCCCTCCCCCTTCTCTCTGTCTCTCTCTGTCAAAAACAACAAAAATAAATCTTAAAAAAAAAAAATCCTCTTGTCCTGAAAGAGTGAGAGGATTATTTCCTAAAATGATAGAATTTTTTCCTTAGTCAGCCAGTACACTTATATTGAGACCAAGAGAAATACAATTCCTCCTCTCCTGTAGCTTATAGTCCCTCATGCGACCAATAGGCTGCATATGTATCTTCTTTATGTAAATCAGTCCATGTGCCCAGAAAGGGGCATGGATGATGGGCATGGCTGGGTGGTCCAAGACTCTCAAAGTGGGCAGAGTTAGAGGGTAAAAGTAAAAACAAACAAAGCCAAACCCAGAGAACTCCCTGACAGTCACGCTAAAAACTTTAAGAAACTTTCACACCAACAGAGGCTAAGCTGATAGAGAGAAGTTTCTGGAGGCATTTCTGTGATGGGGGGGGGGGGCAGGGGTACATTCCCTGCTTTGGCAGCTCCTTGCCTGGCGGTTTTTCTGGACACAGAATTGTGGTCGGGGGCACTTGGGTCTCCGTGGAGCTTGGCATTTCTTAAGATGTTACGACACCATATGAAACTCCTTTCTGGGCTGAGTTGGAGGCAGAGCGGGCTCTGGAATCAGGTCAAGTTTGAAGCCTGGCTCGGCAGTGAGCTGTGTCGACAGCGGGCCACCAGCCCTCTCTGTGGGCCCGAGGGACCCATCCTTGACAGGAGGGGATGGCTACTTTGTCACAGTGTGTGTGGGGAGAGCTAAGTGAGAAAATGCGCAGAAAGAACTCAGCCCTGACAACTGGCCAAAGGAAAGCCCTCAGAGAACTTTTGCTATTGTTGTGACAATAGCTATTGTTGTTTGTAACTGTGGTCCTTCAGTCTGACAGAGGGCAGAACAGCACAGCATACTGTCCTATTCTGCCCTTTCCCTGTTTTTTGTAAATAACGTGATTTTTTTTTTTCTGATTTAAAAAGTAACCACTGGAGAACTTTGGGAGGAGCAGAGAATGACAAAGAACATCCTTAAAATTGTGCAAATCCTGCAACCCAGAAATCACAGACAATGCTTTGGCATGTATAGTCTTTCTAGGCATTTACAAGGTTGACATCATGTGATACATACGACTTTATAATCTGATTTACCATTTAACACAGCATGAATATCATGAATATTTTCTCATGCTTTAAATAGGCAACTATGATTTTAATATCTTTGTAGTAATCCACTATATATGGCTTTAACATTATTAAACAGCCCTGTTAGATATTTAGGTTGTTCACTTTTTTTTTTTTTGCACTAGTTCCATTGGGAACGTTCTCACACATACATTTTGTGCATAGCTAATGCCCCTGAACAAATTCCCAGAAATAGTATTACTATGGCAAAAGACAGGCATGTTGTTAAAGCTTTGAATACCAACTGGCAAACTGCTCTCAGAAAGCGGGTACAATGCCTCGTTCCCAGCACCTTCTCTAACACCAGGAATTATTATTTTAAGCATCCGTACCAATTTGATAGGCTCCACCTGGCATCTCATTGCTATTTCTGCCCCTATGTCCTTGCCCAGGGCAGACTCCCTTACCAGATCATGGAGAATTTGGAACGCGGAAAGGATGGTACAGACCTGGATGAGAGAATCGAGAAAGAAATACGGGGAAAGGCCATCCTACAGAGAGAACTCTCTAGAGAAATGGGGGGGGCAGGTTACCCTGTTTGGGGGTGTCCAGATGGTTCCAGATTACTTTAGGCTGGAACAGTTCCTTGCAAAACCTCACTCCGTTCTCTTCAGAAGCGCCCAGCCATAAAGACAGCAGCTCCACCCTCAGCCTGCCGGTCCCTTCCAGGCCAGCTCCAGGCCAGCTCCCTCCTAGGTCCTGAGAGTGGGGGCCTGGGGCTAGTGAGGCCCGGGAGGTCTGTGCCTCTGCCCAAGGCTCCCGAAGGACCTTGCTCTGGCCTTGGCCAGATGTTCTGCAAATGTCAGCTGGCTGGCGGGGAGCAGGGCGTTCCTTAGAATAGCAGGGCCAGTTCAAATCGATCACCGGGTTTAGAAAAAAGAATCGGAAGCTCCCACTGAAGAAAGTACTAGAAGGGTCCTGTCAATACACCCAAATAGTAGAGTTATTTACTCACAGGAGTTCGAGTTGACCTGTGCAAACCCACATGCTGAACTGCGGTACAACAGGCAAAGGCCCTATAGCTCCGTGGTGAAGGTTCCCGCCTCCCATGTGGGAGGCCCCCGGTTCAGTCCCAGCCCCCGCGTGGCCCCACATCCACCTGTGTGGAGTGAAACCATGTCACAACTCATGATGTACAATGATGGAGACTGCTCTGGGCCCTCCCCCTTCTCTCTCTCTCTCTCTCACAATAAAATAAATCTTAAAAAAAAAAACCCCACACAAAACTAACCCTTATTATGAAGAGTTTTGAACATACACAAAGTACAGAATAATATAATGAAGCCGGATATCCGCACCTCACCCCAATAAAATCCATCCATGCTAATTCAGATTCATCTACTGCCCCATCTACTCCCCGCTGATACGTACTCTAAAGCAAGGTTCAGACATACTATTTTGTTATCTATACATAAATACCAGCACCTAAAATATTAATAAAAATTTATTCACATCAGCAAATACCCAGTGTTCGCATTTTGTGAATGTCATCATTTACATTTAAAATAACCCTTTGCCTACATCAGGATCCAGAGGAGGTCCCTACATTGCGATTGGTTCCTATGCCTTTTTAAGTGTCTCTTGGTTTATAGTTTTCTCTCCAGCTCTCCTTTTTTCCCCCCTTGTAATTTATTTTTTAAAAAAAAGAGGTTTTCTTTTCTCGTGGAGTTTTCCACAGTCTGCATTTTGTGGAGAGCATCCCCGTGGAGTTGGCAATTAAAAAAATTCACTTCTAAGAGGCTGCCCTTCTTTCTGCCACTCCTTGAACATTCCTTTGAGAGTAAATCTTTGCTGTCTGAGCCCCCGGCCTGTGAACTCCCGGAGGGCAGGGGCCCCTCTTGGTCAGCTTCAGTCCCTGCCATCACACCCACTGCTCGGACAGCGATGCACTCGGTTTGTTGGATGAATCCAACAACGGAAAGAACTGTGCTTTCTTCTCTGCATATTTCCGCCACGCCTACCTTTGAAGTCAGCTTGCAGCATTGCGTTTCACATGCAGTTAGTGTCTCTAAGGACAGGGTAGATCTCACGTTGATTCAAAAATACAGATCTTTCCCCTCCTGCTATCCTGTAACGATGCTTCGCACAGGTCAAGATTCTTAGGTACTGACTCTAGTTCACAGGCAGACCAACTTCTCACGCTCTGGTCCCGGAATCCCGGCTGGTCCTTTTGCTCTCCTTATTCATGTTTAAAAAGGTCCCTGGTTTCGAACTGAAGAGAAGGAAGCCATCCCAGACATTCCCTTGGCTACTGAGGAGATATTTATTTTAATTCCAGAGTAAAAAATTGCCTTTAGAGCAGGGGTCCCCAACCCCTGGGCCATGAACCGGTACCAGTCCTGGCCTGTTAGGAACTGAGCTGCAGAGCAGGAGGTGAGCGGTGGGGGAACCAGCGAAGCTTCATCTGTAGTTACAGCCGCTCCCCATCTGCTCCCATGACCGCCTCAGCTCCGCCTCCTGTCAGATCAGTGGCAGCATTAGATTCTCACAGGAGTATGAACCCTCTTGTGAACTGTGCATGTGAAGGGTCCGGGGGTCACAAAGGGATCTCGATGGGACTGTCTAGTTGCAGGAATACAAGCTCAGGGCTGGCACTGATTCTGCATTATGGTGAATTGTATAATTATTTTGTTATGTGTTACAGTGTAACCATAATAGACATTAAAGAGCGCAATAAATGTCATGTGCTCGAACCATCATCCCCCTACCCCACCCTCAGAAAAACTTCCACAAAACGAAACTGGTCCCTGGAGCCCAAAAGGTTGAGTATGGCTGCTTCAGAGCCTCTCTCTCCCACCTGCACCTCCACAGGTTCTTTGGGGATGGAAACGGAAGTGCTACAGAGTAACCTACAGGAGAAGCTTACCAGTCTATAGGAAGAGCTTGCTTAGGGAGTGAAAGAAGAGCCGAAAGTCTCTATCCCTATGGTTGAATTCAATTGGAGCATACGCTTATTTAACATATTTAAGTGTGAAAAGTATTCTCATTTGAATTACGTTCCCAGATTAGATTGATATCTTACCTAAGAACACAAAGGAGTAAATAAGTTAATATTGATTATTTAGGAAGTTACTAGATCAGAGCTTTGTGTTTCTGGACTCAATGACATTTTGGATGCAACAATAACAAAGCCACATAACAGTTTGCCATGAAAATCAAATCTCCCCTTGACCCTAAATCTCTAGTCTCTCTGCCCAGAGGCAACCACTGTTGCTGGTTTCTTTCTATGTGCCAGGCCCTGTGAGTTTAGTAATTATTAGAAATTGCTGCTATTGCATTAACAATGTGACCCTATATAGCAGGTGAAACACCCCTATCTTCAGATGGAATAAATGAGTCTTGGTGGATATTGGTGACTAGGCTAAGGCAACATGTTTAAGTGAGGGGCAGAGTGAAAGCTCATCGCTAACCAGCAGAGGAACCCTACACCCATTGCTCTTAACTCTTATCTGAGCCCACCCAGAAATACAAAACTATGACCTACGAATATCCTCAAACAGTAAACTGTAGACTATCGTTTCCCAAAGTGATTAAGCCAGTTAGATCGTTTGACTGTCTTTCAAGTAATTAAAAGTGTATATAGCTCCCATGGTTTGTATAAAACAGGAAAATACACTGTCCCCATTTTATGGGTAAGGAAATTAGGAAGAGAGACAATGGATAAAGGAAGGAATAGGATGGGGAAGTGAAAGTTGAAGAGCTGGCAGAGGTTCTCAGCCTTTCTGTGTGTGTGTGTGTGCATGCGTGTGTGCATGTAGCACACATACACCGTGGGCCCCTTTGACATTCTGGTAAGACTGTGGACCCCTTTTATGAATAATGCTTTTAAATGCTTAAGATAAAGTACATACAATTGCAAAAGAAGCCAATTACATTGATATGCAGTTATTAAAATCTTAAATATGTAACAGATGGGTGCATATTCTTCTTTCTGAATGCATTAAATAGGATCTGGTGGCAGGTCTAATAACTAACGTAAGTTAGAAGTACTGATGGGTCTAAACTTTAAATGATATTTTGGGATATTGGAACAACTGTAATGTGAGATAGGTTTGTTTATTACTTCTTAACTCTTTTAAATGCTGGTCTGCCCTTGGTTGTTTTTTTGTTTTTTTTTTTAAGACTTAATGTATCTTGGACATGTTTCAGTACCAGTGTATCTAAATCAGAGACATGTTAAAAGTGAACAAAGTTTTGTCTTAGAATCAATGAAATATAAGAATTGATTTGATTAAATGTTGGAAAAGAAATGAATCTGGGTGGTTTTACTTGCTTTCAATGCAGAAAGAAACCCCGTTCCTTGATTCGGAGATTGTGACTCTATGGTAATCTCTCCTGAATTATTTTATCAGAATTATTCTGAGTTGTGGAGAGCAAGTCATCTCCTCCTCCTGCCAAAACTCATTTCACAGGCTTTCAGCTTTCCATGTCACAAAACTAGAGACGGTCGTTCAATTAAACTGCCCTCTAAGAGTTCAGCGTTCCAAATACATTGCAATGTCGATACTCTCCGGATGGGCTCCGCCGTGTTTAGTTTCTAATCTTGACCTTTGATGTTTCTTGGAAATGCATTATTAGAAACAAATGTAATTGCACCACAGAAGACTGGGGAGGAATTTGTTGTGCTCAAATCCCTGTTCCAGGATTGTTTGAGGAGGCCGTGGGAGGTGCATAGCTCAGTAGTAGTCCCGTTCACGATAACACGGTGACATTAGAATCTGACATCTAGTCATAGCGTCCACATCAACTGTACTTTTATTTGCACCAAGGACCACCAGCACGTGTCTTATGTTTTAAGTCCGTTCCAAAATTTCCAACATTTCCTCTGAAATTTGTACTCCCTTCAATGACATGTTTCCTGCTTACAGTTGTAAGCAGAGCCTTGTTTGTTCTTTGCGATTGTATTCGCCACCCAAGAGACAAGGCAGCTTGCTTCTGACGGACAGAAGGAGATACGCCAACTTCACTATGTGTACAGTCGCTTTTTGCCATCCCACCATCAATTCTGAGGAAATGAGAAAAAAAATGTATTTGTGTATTTTTGGCTTATTGCTGCCTTTGCATTCCTCTTGCCTTGCAGTTGCGTGTGCTAGTTGTGATCATGTTACCCCCTTGTGAGCTGGTGGCTGTGATTAATTTGTTGTGCAGTGTTTGCCTTTGACCTTCACCCTGCTACCGCCAGGGCAGAGCAAGCTGCTGGCTGATCGGACCGTCACTGGTCCCTCTGCTCATGTTTTCTTAGTTACAACAAACGCAGATTTACAACTTCAGATGAAATGCACGGTTTCATACGAGGGAAAACAGATGATAATTTTAGTATTTAGATGGAGAAGCAAAACAGTCTTGAATAAAAGATGAGTATCGGCTTTTAAAAATTTGTTGACCAAGAATTGCAGAATTGTGCATAACTCCGTTTCATTTCAGATTTGTTCATCATGCGCTGATGGAAATTGGCCACAAAGAACACACTGACTATGGAGTTTAAAATTTAAATAAATAAAATGAATTCACTAAAATTTCTGCTAAAACAACAATGATAGCATGACTGTTCAGGCCTGCCCTGGAAATTCAGGTCATGGTAGTGGTGAGGTGGATAGTGTTTCTAAAGCTGTTGAAACTCTTCACCTTATTTAGAAATTCTTTCTCTATTGACAGAGTATATTGTAATAAATTTAGCTTATGCTTTCTTGGTCAGGATGACTCTCTGATCTGGTCTGCCCTCTGATGTTACCCCACTCAAGTCAAGCAATACTCACTAAGTGCCTACTGTATCCCTGGCCCCAGACTGGCAGACACACATGGATACATAGTCTCTGACCTCAAGAAGCTAGCAGCCGGGAGGCCAGAACAGCTCAGAGGGTTGAGCGCTTGCCTTGCAACTGTGAGGTCTGGGGGTCGAATCCCAGGCCCCGGCACGTGCAGACCCATAGGCTAAACTGCAGTGCAGCTGGTAACCGCTGAGATGGTGGTGAAGGTTCTCACTTCCCATGCGGGAGGCCCCCCATCTATGGCACCACATCCATCTATGTGCAATGAAACTATATTACAACTAATGATGTACAACTATGGAGACTGCTCTGCTCCCCCCACCCCCACCTTCTCTCAAACAATAGGATAAATCTTTAAAATAAAAAAGCTGGCAGTCTAGCAGGAAGCAGATACACAAACGGGTAATTATAATACAGTGTAGTTACTGGGACTGGATTTGGAAGGTTTCGGAAACTCTTTAGTCACACATTGCACGCTGTCTCGTGGGTTACTGCCCCTGATGGCTTGCTTCCTCCATTGTGTTTTTAATCTATCCTAAATTCCATCCTAGTTTTTTGTGTTGTCTTTGACCAGAAAATCTCCTGAAATATTAATGTATCACAACCATTAAAAGTAATATGGAAGATCTACATGAGCAGATCTGGAAATATCCTACACTGAGACATGAAAAATAGGATTTGCTTTAATGGATATAGGATGAGTCCCATTTGTGAAAATACATTTAAAAATATAAATATATAAAAAATATAAATATATCCAACTGGATATTGGAGATATATATATATCTCCAATAGACTTGTCTATGATTTGAACATATTTGAAAGAATGTGTGCCCATCTGTTAGCGATGGCTACTTTGGGGAAATGGGTTGGGGAAGGAAGAGGCTTCAACTTTTTGTTTCATAGAATTCTGCTCTATTTGATTTTTTTTTTTAACTTAAAAAATGTCTTTACATATTTTGAACAACATAAAAATCCTGGTTCGCTCTCTGTTATGCGGCCCAACCAACCCAAACGAAATGAAACTAAAAGTTGTCCTTTGGACCCTTAGTCTGCCCTTCCCGTTTTAATATCTCCCTGTTCCCTGCATAAATCTTTCCATGAAACTAGGCTTCTCTCTAACATGCTGAGAATATTTATCGATGTCTTCAGTCAACATGTATTTGTGGAGAGTTTACTAGGTGCACTGGGAATCCATGAGAGAAGACAACAGCTTCAGCCATGTGGCACACCCCTCACCCACCGCTGTGTTGGTCTATGTCCTTTTCTGTCCGCTCTATGGAGTCTTGAAAGCCCACCTCCTCCAGGAAGCCTTCCTCTCCTTCACCCTCCTCTGAATCGGATAGGATTTAATCTACTTGACACTTTTCAAGATTCATACAACCCAGACTAGAGGGTCTAAGAGACTAGCCATCGGGTCATCTACATTCTTGTACTTTTACCCTTGGTTCACTCATTGTATATTTAGTGAATACAGATAGAACAGGGAGTCTGGTGCAGACCACACCCCCCTGGATGGGAGAACTGCTGCATCAAACATGCAACGATGCAGATAACCCACTCAGGAACTGTGTGATGGATACTCTAAAAGTGGAGAACGCTCTGAGGCTAGAAACCAGGGAAATGGATGCTGGTGTGACGGTGGGCTTGGGAGAGGTTTCCCTGGGGACATCAAAGTTAGCTGGGATTTGAAGGAGGAGATGAGGGGCACAGGGGGAGGGTCCCTGGCGGGAAGAACCAAGGTGCTCTATGGGAGGGAGTGAAAGGAGGCGGCAGATGCTGAAACCCGGGGTTAGAGGGAACTGGAGGGGTAGAAGATCAAATTGTATAGGGCCGTGCATGCTGCCTTAACACCCTCGAGCTTCATTCTACGAGCAAGGGGAGTCATCGGATGCTTGTAGCTGGAGGAGGGTCAAGACCACACTTGCCCTTTTGAGTGGTCCTGCTGGCATAAGAGAGAATGGCTTAGACAGAGCCCGGGTGATTCTAGCAGTGCCTCGTCAGCAGGTACCCAACTATGGTGGACTGACTGTTAATGCGGCGAATGCTTTTCCTTCAATGTCTCTATGCCTCACCATCCATCTGGTACTTTTTGCTGTGGGCTCTTCCTTCCCCATCCTCAAATAGCTCTATCGTTTTCCTCTTTTAAGAAAAGGGGGAACGAAATGTGCATTTCACAAGAGAGACTACCTGAGTTGCCAATACATCTTATGTTAAAAGGCAATCAACTCCATTTTTGCAATCCGTGAACTAAAATTAAAAACTACTACACCGGAACGATACAAGTTGAAAAATGTGGCCATACCTCGTGTTGTCAGGGACTTTGCTACTCTGCTGGTGAGTGTAACGTGGGTCACATCCACGGAAAACTGGCGGTGTCTCCTAAACGGAACACACCAGTCTTTACCCTAGCAGCCAGCAGTTGCATCAAAAGACATGTACAAGGAAATTCATGGCAGCATTGTTCAACATAGCCCAAAACTGAAAAAGAATAAATAACACTTGGGGGATAGTTATCCATTGGAATATTGTAGTGAAAAAGGGACCACAGCTACATTGTTCTAATGTGCAGCCAAAAGAAGCGAGGCATGGAATAACATTCCTGTGATTCTAATCATGCATACAGGTTTAACTTCAATTGATGCTATTAAAAATCAGGATGGTGGTTCTGTATGGCAGTAAAAAGGGGGTGAAGACTGGGAAGGATCTGGGCATGGGTATGTCTGGGGGCATCATTATGCTTCTCTTTCTTGACCTGGCAGTTGTTTTGTGCGTTCTGTTTGTGATAAATCGTTGAGCTGTATGCTTAGCATTTGTGGATTCTTCTATAGGTATATTGTCTTTTAATTAAACAAACTAAAATAGGGGGAAAGAATAAAACACTTCAGATTCTGTCCCAAAGAAATAAAAAAATAAAGATCAAGATACCCAAACCATCTCCTTCCCAGCTTTGAGATTGTGGCAGCGATACCCTGAGGCTTAACTTTGGCCAGTGCTTTCTCTCTGATCTTTTCTGAGGTCACTTCCCTCTCCACAGCGCTCCTTCCAGGGTTGCCCACTGGGGATGCCACTCAACAGGACCCTCCGTGCTAGGCTGCAGTGACTGCCTCCTGGTAAAGCGATTTTTTTTTTAACCTTGGTTTTGGAGACTGTCTTTTCTGACTTGCTTCTCTTTATGTCTGTCACTTAGTTACTATCTCACCCAAGTACCTCTCCTTCAGGATTCTGGAGCATTCCCCCCGTCCCCTTTTCCAACTCTTATACACTGGGTAGATCTCCCCCTTTACTTCACACATTTTTGAATTGTTTTGTCATTGTTGCAGGAAATAAGCATTCGTTTTGCAACTCAACCCACAGCCAATACAGATAGATGTTTTAGAACCCTGGCTTTGTCACACTGACTTAACTCTGTGCCACTGGGCAAAGATTTTTTACACCTGAATGCAGTAGTAACGCCATCAATAGTACTAGTTCTCTGCTAGTATTTCTGGGATCATGTATCTACCGGGAGCTGTGTAATGGTTGGGCAAATGATCTTAACCTTTCTGACTTCAATTTTTTCATTGACAACGAGGATAATAGTAGTCCTCTCCTCTTAAGGCTGTTGTGAAATTTAATTGAGGTAGGACATGTCAAATGCCTGGCACAGAATATCTGTTCAATAAATGGGAGTGATTCTTAGAATCCCACGAAGGGCAGGAAGTACCGGCGATCAGCACCCGCAGACATGCTATTTAGAGGAGCTGGTTTGTAGGGAACAATTGATGAGCGTCCCACCTGGTCCTATGGGGAAAGGAATCATTTCTCTAAAACCTCCATCAGCCCCAAGGAACCATCAGCCTGATTTAGTGACAGGCCCAGTAAAGCAGATAAGGCCATGAAATGTTTGGTTTCTTTCAAACCCAGGTGATAATACTGCTGACAAGGACCGAGGAAACGAGAGGAGTGCTCCATGTCTTAGAGAATCTCGTAAAATCCTTTAACAAATATATAAGAATCATATATAATTGGCACATGCTTTGTTTGAATGCAAACACTGCTGTTAAAGTGGTGCTTAAAAACAGTTTGTTGGCCTTCTCTTCGTACAGGAGAAACATTTCTCTCGTTTACACGACTCTCTTGCTGAGCAAACCCTTATTTATCCTATAATGCAAGTGTAATCTGCCCAACATGTCCAAATGCCCACAGATTCGGAACCAGTGGCGGCTGAATTCTCGAAATGTTAGGCTATCTCTTGTCAAGACAAGCATGAGAAAACTATCCACTCCAACCGGTCCAAGAACATGCTACAAAAATTACTTTTTTCCCTTCTCTTTTCCATCTCTTCCTGCTCCGTGCATGTTAGTTCTGGCTTTCAAAGGAGACAGAGGAGGCAAAAAAAACAACAACAAAAAAATGCAACAATGTATTCCTAGGACATTTGAATAGTTATTTATTGAGAAGCCACAGTCTTCCACACGTCCATAACTGTAGGCTTGATATAAGGCAAAAGCAAGATGGATCCACTACTTTACACAGAAACAGCTCCGCAGAGGACCCCAGGGTCGTGCAGTTACAGATCAAAATGCAATGTTGATGTCAGATATAAAAAACAGCGTGGAACAAAACGATGTAAATTATGGTTACAGTCTACTGAAGGAAGTGGCCATATCTTATTATAAACACATTTATAGTCTAGGGTTGGGATTTAAATATTCAGGTCTTTTATTTTTTTTACATACACGGTTACTGAAACACAAAAGCAAAAGGTAACATGGAATAGGATCAACTTGGACAGAAGACAGTTGCTCTGAACTGTGCTTGATGTGCAGCCACCACAGGACCGCTCTGGCCGGGAATGAAGAGGACCCACCCACCCACTGATATGTCGCCACTTTACTTTTGGCTAACTGTGTGGATAAATGAAAGGATGTGTTAACAAGGACACTGGTGTGCATTTTTTAGTTTTAGGGGAACAGAAAGAACCTAAGGTTGGTTGTTGGGGCCTTGCCTTCTGTTTTTCAAAACAAAACAAAACAAAACAAAGCAGATCCACGTGTCTTATTAATGTCTTGTACTCATTTAAATAACCAGCATCCACATACGTGAAACGAAGACATACCTGGTGTCCTTGTCCTCACATCCATTCACTGTCAGTGCTCACACAGAACATGAAGTATCGTTGAGCTCTGCTGGTAACAGGGACACACCTATAGCAGTCGGACTATGTATTCTCCACGAACAGTGCTTAAAGAATGGGGCTCCATATTGCTTGTAAACATCTAGATATCGATCAGAAAGTGGTGGGTTCGAAGGTCAGTTGCTAATCTTGATACCACATAGCTAAAATGGTGACTGTATTGGTAAACGTCTCGTGAGCATGGTCGTTGACAGAAAATTCCCTAATGGGGTTCACTAACAGACTAAGGACATGCATTGATTATAGGACGCTGGGCCTGAGCATTCTAATCGTCTTCTTCGTCTTCCTCGTCGCTGTCCTTCATGCTGATACCCTGCAAGCCCCCACCCTCGCTCACTGAGGCCGTGGCTTCCTCCACAGTGAGACGGTTCCGGACGGTCTCATACGTCTTGCTGTTTAAGGTCGAATCCAGGACCCCTTGCAATCGGAAATCCCTGTAGGTTTTCTAAGGAGGGAAAAGATTTGGGGATGAGGACCATTTAAGGGGACGGAAGGTCAAAATGCAAGCGTGGGTATGAGAACACTGGCCTTCCGCTACGCATCACCCTTTGAGCATGGTCAAAGGAAAAGCCATCGTGCTCACTTGTCACTGGTCCTGAAAACTGAGATTTGCCAAATGCTAGAAAATGAGAAATTGTGACTGTATTGGAGGAGACAAAGCAAAGAACATAGGCTTGTGTTTATTCAGGTCCATGAAGGGAAATGTTCCATAATTGTCTTGGTTCCTTTTCATTTTATTATTATTATTATTATTATTATTTTCTGATCTGGTTCTTCTCTTAGGTTATTATAACATAATATAATAGACAGTGTAAGGGGCTAGAACAGATAAATAATGGATCCAGTGATGGTGGTATTTTGTGATTTCTGTGGCAGTCTGGTCTTGAGTGTTTTTGAGACTTGTAACTGCATATTCCTGTCTCCTTCACAAGACAGACATATGTATGTTGGTATATGAAGCCTATTAGGCACAGCAACAATTATGGGGAAGACAGAGCGCTAATGCCGCATCAATATGTCGCAGGCATGTGACTCATTTCTCATCTCGAAGGAAGCGTATCTATTCTGTTCACAACTTCGTGGTCTCAGGGAAGAAATCTGGCTCTTTTTCAAGAACAATGGTTTGATAGCGCTGTACCACAGATTCTTCCTTTGTTCCTCCGGGCGATTTCTCTCGGATTTCCTTAGGTATCCCATGGATTGTTTTTCTAGAAATCCCTTAGCGTTAATTGGACATGACCAGGAGCATCTGGCTGTTGTCTACTTCATGAAAAATGCGATTGGAAAAGGTCGCTCTCTGACTACAACTCCTCTCATCACACTGCATATCATTTCGGCTACGGATTCCTCGGTTTGCTTCTCCTATTGATAACGGCAAACTTGCTAATGGGGGCAAGGGAAGGAATGAGCACATCCTTCAACGCCACCGCTTCAGGATTTCTATGCTTTGTAGTCCATCCAATACAGCCATAGTGTCACCCAGGACAAGGTCAGCGGAGCGAAGCCCAGTGAGAACAGACAGTTGTCAGGGTGACCACGTGTCCCTTTTGTCAGCCTATACCTGTCACCCCAGTGTACGTAATCTCTCAGAGCACCTTTTCCCTCTTAAAAGTAATCTGGCTTGGACGCTAAGTGAAAAGGCCACCCTGATTATGGATCCAGATGCAGGGTTCTTCTAGGGATCTACCTGACCTGTGTCTTCACCTTGAGGGGGAGGGAGGAGAGGCAGTGGAGTAAATGCTAGGTACAGTGTCTACCACATACCCAGGTAAGTCACTGGACTGATTGGGTACTTTTCCATCAGTCATTCTGCGGCCACTTCACATAACACAACTGTCCCCATAAAAGGAGGGGGAAAAAAGAAGGGTAGAAAGCAATGGAGCAGTCTCCTCTTTCTCCACATTGAAGAGCACTGTGGTCCCCAACCAGACACCAAATGCCTCAGGGCAGGGACCACATCTAGTTAACTTTTAATCCTCCATCTTGTGACACACAAGTAGGGGCTCAACTGATCAGTCTCCCATGTTGGATGGAGGAATAAATGCTTGCTAAAGAATGAATGAATGGGGGAAAGCCGGGACGGCTCAGCGGGTTGAGCGCTCGCTTTGAGGCCATGAGGACCGAGGATCGAATCCCGGCTCCGGCCCAGGCAGGACCCACATGCTGAACTGGGGAGTTCCCACAGTTCCGTTCTCTAGCTGTCTCTGTCTCTGTCTCTCTCTCTATCTGTCAAAAGTAAAATAGAAATAAATATGCACTGAAGATAAAACAATTACTCTCTATAAAATATAAAAAGATATAAAAAAAAAAAAAAAAGAATGAATGAATGAATACACGGAGTGAATATAGAGACAGGAAAGGAAGCCAATTATCTTTGGAAGTTGGCCTTGGAGGAGACTCCAGGTAACGTACTTTGTAAAGAGGTGGTAAGTTCTGTGTCACCCGCACTCCTGGAACCCCCACCCCCCACCCCGTGCTTCAGCACCAGTTAATCTGCACCCACTTTTGGGAAAAGTGCAGGGGCTCCTTGGGCAATGCTTCATGGTTCATGTCTGTGTTTTTTGGGATTTTTTTTGGTAGTTTTGCATTTTGGTGGAAGGCTAAGTAAGAATAACCCTCCGCTCTGACATAGTTTTTCCTTAATAAAATACTGCTAATTCCAACATGACTAACACAGGCCTGGAAATATCAGTAATGGGAAGAGCTTTTCAACTATTACAATGAATGTCGTCTTTTCACGTCTATTCAGTAGAGGTCAAACCGAAATCTCCTCCCAAAGAGCATTTATACTCAGAAAATGGAATTCAGGTAGTCACACAATCATGGCTAGCGAGCTTGCCTTAAGGAACTGAAATGAAAAATAATGTATGAAAATCTGATGGGGTCCACCGTCCGAGTGCACCCATTTCTTTTCTAACAGCTGCAGTGCATGGCTGTCGGGAACCTCCCCTGGGCAGACTCTTTGTGAGATCAAATGCAGATGATAATAATTCTCCTTAATTACACTCAACGGAACAGTAATTGGTTTCAAGTCATCACTGGGGTAGAGGTGCACCTTCACTGAAATGGTGCTAATCCGAAAGAAACTAAGAAATGGGGGTGGGAGTTGAGGTGGGGGATCGCTGGTGTGTGTGTGTGTGTGTGCATTTTTGGCAAACGGTTCAGAAACAGAAATTCAGCTCCATTTTCGTGCTAAAATATTTTTTAAGGAGACTTTGTGCTTTGAACAAGATTTTTGCATGCGGGTGTTTTAAAACCCTCTATGGGGAAGCCTCAGATGGAAACTGAAATGATCAAAATCGTATTTACCCCCTTCTGTGATCTTCTTATTTCATGTAAACCACTGAGATTTCACGCTGAAATAATTATCATTAGTCCAAGGCACACGCACAAGAACAGGAAAAAAAGCTACTTTCAGGGTATGTTATCTCACCTTTGTGAGCCCTTACGTTGGATTGTATACACGCATTGTAAGAGAAACCACTTCAATTAGCCGAGAACAATATTGATTTGCATCCTGGTAATGATCACAGGACATATTTAGAAAGAGCTGAAGGTAAATATTTCTAGTAAATCAATAGTGGCAAAATTTTACTTAATTCAACCATAAATGAAATTGATAATTGATGTGATTAGCGCAGTGACACCAAATTCCTGCTTTTGAAAGTCTAATGCAAAGGGCATGGTGGCTCTTGCAGCATTTTTAATGTGGCAAATCCATAAAGTGTCTCTCCAATCTAGCTAAAATAGGGTATCCCTTTTGATAAAATGTTCCTTTGATGACTGAATAATTCCCCGTACCCTCCAAAAATGATTTCGTAGATTTGTCTTGTGTGAGATACGGTTTTAGCAATCATCTGGTTTTACAGGTGGACTAAGATTCTTTACGTTAAGTTCTGCAGCTTGCCAGTGAAATGTGTGGTGGTCAAGTTATTGGCAAAGAGGAAGAATGACTTTTTCTTTTACCTTTACCATCCTAATTAGTGTTTTCAACTGATAAATGTGAAGCTGTAAGTCCATCCGGTCCGTCAACCAGGTGCAGATCACATTCATGGAGCTGTTGTACCATTGCTGCAAAGAGAGACAAGAGTTCTCCAGCCAACACGTCATGGAGTGTGTAGAGAGCAGAGGGCACAGGCCACACCTGTGCTCCCCACTCTGTTCCAGGAGGAAACAAAATGGTTAAAGAGAAGGTGACAGCAAGGATATCGCAGATGTTAACTGACACAAAACCACAAGGTACCCAGCCAACCTAAAAGAGATCGGTGTAGACTGTGAATGGAGAACAGAACTCTGCCATAAGACATCTCAGGGACCATCAATTCAGAAGGATCACTGCTGGGTTCTAGGTCTCCTTTTTTGTTGGTTAATTTGACTTAGTTGAGATTCAAGTCACTATTGGTTTCCTAACTCCATTGTCTTGGGTGCCCAGGAAGGTGGGCCTTCTCCACTGAACTAATCCATGTCACTTGCTACTTACCTTTTGAAAAATCCAGACCTCTTCTGCTAAGAACAATTCCAAGAATCAGGCTGAGAGCCTTAAACATGTAGGGCAAAGTTGACTTCCATGTACCTTATCGGGACATTCAGATACAGACAATAAAGAAGCGTTTCTCTTCATTGGCCAAATTATACTGTGGGCAGCTTAGGTGCCCTTCCTTCGGCTATGCAATCTGTTTTAATCTTAACACCAAAAAATTATGGAAGATGAGAGAAAAAACCAACTACAAATGAGCTCATTTCAAGCTGTTGAAATCATACTTCCCCTTAAGGGGGTTAAATTTTGCTTCTTGTCTGTGAAAAATGCTTGAAGCTGTGTCACTTTAGACTGCCACCCCTGTGGTGCAGGAAGTCTCATGCGGTATAATTTTGCAGTACTGCTCATATATTCATAAATCTCACTCGGAGACATATGAACAGTGTTATGAAGTGTCAGTAAGAAAAAAAAATCTAATCTTTTCAACTTCACCAGGTTTCATTACGCATTGCCGCTGATACCAAACAATTTACAAATAAAATGAAGAGGTGTGGATGGACCTATAGATTTATTTATGGGGCATCTATATGAACTGTGCACAGCAAAGATGTAAAAAAAAAAAAGAGTGGTTAGAGAATTGAGGCGATGCAGACTGTCATGCTAACCGACCCACAGACACACACATCCACACACGCACATGCACACACATGCACACACATTGCACACCAGTGGGGATTTCAAAAGCATAAATAAAAACATGTTTCTGATGGTAACTCCACCCTTTCTCACCTAAAGATCATCCAAAATCAGTTTATGCCTAACACTCACAGTTTCTCTGAAGCCTAGTGTCTGACTTAATTTCTTAAAAAAAAAAAAATTAATTTGGGTTTTTCCTTGCAAGGTAGAACTGCCAAGTTTCACCTTGCACGAAACGACACAGTCTCAGCGCTGGCGTTCCGAAGCCCTGTCTGAAGCCTTCGGATTCTAGCCTCCTGCCTGGTCCGCGCCAACTGCGGCTCGCCTCGCTTGGAGCCCAGCCGCACAGGGCGGCCACACTCTCCTGCTGCAGGCGGCTCCACAGCCTCGCAGCCAGCTCCTGCTCTTTTAAAGATCAGGGAGGCGAAACTGTCGGATTGAGGAGCCTTCTGTCCCTCCCCAGGGAGCAGGCGGTGGGGGTGGGGAGCTGTTTCTGAGACGGGAAGTGCAGTCCGAGGAGGGAGGGGGTTCGCTCGGGTCAAGCGACTCTAGGCATGGACAGGTTTTCCCCTCTAGGAGTGAGAACATGTTACAGAAACTTTTTTTTTTTCCCCCAGGGGGGTGAAGGGGGTGGGGGTGTTTTTGGCACCTCCTGCCTGGGGATTCTGGAGCTTTTGCTGTCACTGTATCTGGGTTTGAGAAGGGGTCTGGGGACAGGATGGTCACTGAGTCACTGGTGTTGCCTCAGCAACTGGGGTTGCTCCTGTGTTCACTCCAGGCCTCAAATGCCACCCCTTTGGCTGTATCTGACATGCGCTTGGGGGAGGAGGCTCAAATCTTCTATGTTGAGAGTTATGAGCAAGCCCCCCACACCCCCCCTTCCTGGAGTTGGAAGAATGACCTTCAAGGAACTGGGATGACCTCCTGGCCACACCAAAAGCCCAGGGGCCTCCTGGTGGGTGCCTCTCAGGGACATAAAAGAGGAATGTGGCACTCTGGCTTCCAGGCAGAGGTGGCATTTTGCTTTGGCTGTGACAACAGGCAAACCGGCGCTGGCTTCTGTCACTGCCAGCGAGCCTTGTGCAACATGCCTTTTTCTCTTTGCTGAGAGACGAGCCACCTTTCAGGAAAAAAAACAACAAAAAAAACAACGACCCTCCCCACCCTCCAACCCCAGTTTGAGAGATACGTTCCCATTCTTGTAAATAGCTTTCGGGTGGTAAGAAAATGTAAAACAAAGAAGGAGAGTCTGACCTGTCTGCTTTCTGTGCTGCCGGGAGGGTTGAGAGGTAGGGACCGCGGCCCGAGATGGATCTGTGTGTCACTCAGATTCCCACCCCAGGAGAGCTCAGAAGCCCTGGAACATCCATGCTTTTCCTCCTGGATCTCACATCTAGCGAAAGAAGTGTAAAAAGTGGATGATGCCCCATTGGCTGCACATCCAAAGAGGCAAAAGGGAGAAGTCAGTCCTTTCCAAACCTTATGCTCAGTCGATGGAGTTGGCGGCGGTTTTGGATGCAACACAGCGCTAAGTTGGTTTTCCAGGAAGGCGCTTCAAGGCATTTGGATTTCGGAGGAAGCAGGAGTCACCGCCTACTAGAACTTTAAAATGTGAGAGGTGGAAGGGATCTTGCGCAGTATCCTTGGTCGAGGAGGCAACAAAGGCCCAGAGAGGTGAAGTGACTTGCCAAGGTCACACAGCTGGCGAGGACGCAGAAGTGGCAGTTTCCCAGGACGAAGCGCTGGACTGAACTAGCTGATCACTGAATCGTGCCTCCTTGAGAGGCTGTCAGAGCTGGTCCTGAGGGCTGATTCGGTGCGTCTCTTCCAAACTCCACACATCCGGCGCTGGCACGCGGATCGGCGGGAGTCCTTACACAACGGCCATTGGCTGGCACCACACACCAGGGCCTTCTGCCTTCAGGGCTGGTCTTGGACGGTTTCTCAGCCGACGCCCGGGGGCCTGGGGGGGGGGGTTCCTGCTTTTCCTCCTGCAGTTTACAGGGCTTATTAATCAGGTTCGCTGTATTTGCGATCGATGCTAATACAGCAGATTTGTTATGATTTTTCGAAAGAGGAAATGAATCAAACATTTCTAGTTCTCCCCTTTCTGTTTTCTCTTTGGTTCCAATGGGTCTTTGCCAGAGACAGCCTAACACCTGGGCACTCAATTTTGGGTAAAACATACTCAAAACCCTTCAGAATAAAAATTGTGAGCTGATGAGATATAGTGAATATTTAAGTATAGTCATGATTCCTTCGCTGCCTCCCCTTAATTTAGGCGTATTGATTAGAAACTTCCTAAGTCAGGTTACTTTAATTCTAAAACAGCACTAGGGAGACAAAGTCCCCAGCACCTGGGCACCTTTCAAATGTGCCCTCTGGGGATAATGCTGTGAGGGTTTTGACGTTGGAACTGGAGCCGTCCTCGCTATGCCTGCTGGGTAATGAGGACCTTGGGAAGCTGGAGGCTTCTCCAGTGGGTGCTACCGGTTCAACAGGATCTGGAAGGCTTATCTAAAACTTTCATTCTTCTTTCTTCCTCTGTACCAAGGGCACAGGCCTCACCTGTCCTTTGTCTGTGTTGGTGCTCTGGGGGCAAGTTACTTGCATTCTCAGAGACTCAGTATCCTGATCAGAAAAATGGGGATTGGTTAGCCTTTCACAGGCTTTCTGATGACTAAATGAAGTAATGTTAGGCAGGCTCTCATCACAGTGCTCGGTACAGCAGGCCTCAGTAAATGCTGCTAGTGCCACCACCATCATCATGACCACCACCATGGTCTCTGCCCTCTTTTCCCTCCCTCCCTTCCTCCCTATTTCTTCTCCTGCCCCTCACCCCCGCCGCCCACCCCCCAGAAATACCATAAAACAAGGGAGAAAGCAGAGCAAGTGATCAGGGAAAGGCATGTGGTGGTGGAGGAGTGATTCCTATTGGACTAGCTCTGGAATTGTACGCATCACCTTAACACAAGAACAGCTCTTAGCAATGCAATTCTGTTGTAAGGTTCTTTTGTGGTAGGTCATCACCCAACTCCACACCACCACCCTGGGGGGCATAAAGCCCATTTTAAACCATATTGATCTAGATTCCAGTATCGGATTGGAAGGATTCAGATAAATAAGGAGTGATTTCTCAAACCCTGTGCGGGCCAATAAGTTATAGCTCCAGCTTGGATTGGCCCCTTAGTAGCTGGGTGAGCTCAAGCAAACTACTTGACTCTCTGGCTCTCAGTTTCCCCTTGAGGTTAATCCCAGCACCTACTTCCTGGGAGCACTCGGAGCATTAAAAGCGCTAATTCTGTCAAGGGACTGTCTCATAGTAAGCACTCAATGAAATTTAGCCACTACTGTAATTAGTACTCTTAGAAATATAGCAGATGTAAGTACTTTCAATGTACAACATAAATACAATTCCTTGATTAATTTCTACATTAGGTAATTAATACGCAGATGTACTCAGGTCACATATTCGGCTCTGCATACACACAAGAGTTCATGCAAAGAAACCTTTGCATATAATATGTCTCCTCTGTAATAATCAGGGGTCACTCCAGCCATAGGTTTGGGTGAAGCAAGCGAAGCAGAACCTTGCAAGGGATGGACTAGCTACTCCTGTCTTTGACTAATATCCTGATATTTTATCACAGGTTTTTGGGGTTTTTTTGCATTGATTCTGATTTTTAAATACTGGATTCAACTATTATTTATCTTGATTACTCTACTCCTTGGAACTGAGAAGTCCCCCAAATTTTCCAGCTGAGACGTGACTCACACCCACACCCCTCCCTCCACCCCACACGTGGGCTCACGGTTCCCCTGGAAACTTTATCTCTTGAAAAGGCTGCAGGGTTGAGAGAGACGGTAAATAATTCGAACTTCACTGGACAAGAGAGTTCACAGAAAATGGACTTCCACTTAGATTTGGATAATCCCTAAACAGCACAGAGTATTGCGGGTGATCAGGGCCGCCTCCAGCTGGATGAGCCCTCGTCTTGATGCTAATTTGATACCTGGAAGAGACCTCCCTGTTAATGATGCATGTGTTTTCACATATCACACGTGAGTGGCAATGGCAAGGAACAGGCTGAAAGGAGATAGAACTATACTCACTGTGCTTCCGTACTTGCTGGTGTAACTTAGCCCCTTAACTTGGGCAACCCCCTCCTCAGACCAGACCATTCTATAAGACTTCAGAGTCCACTGTTTTAAACAAAGTGCTGTTTAATACAGGATTCCTGACACACACACACACACACACACACACTTAATAAGAATAGCTACCAAGTCATTGAATACTGAGCCTTTACAATGTGCCGACTCCATGCACAGCATTCTACAAGAATTACGTAATTTAGTTACCAAGCTGACCTCTTAAGATGTGAACACTATTAACAGCCACGTGGAAGAAAAGGAACATAGATAAGGTAAATCACAAGTAGCCTGTTACTCAGTTCAATCAGTTCCAACATGTAATGGATTGTTTATACAGAAACAGCTCTTGTTCTTGTTTCCCCAGCAAAGTCATTCAGCCAGGAACTTCATCAAGGAGAAGAGTGTGGGCAGGATAATGCAGTGGAACCTGCCCCAGAGGCTGAGCTTGGTGTGGTGTCGAAAAGAGTCTACCTTTTATGGACTTAGAACACTGCAGAGTGTGGGGAGTCAAGGATATTCCCCCCAAAAACCGCTGAACAGCCTTAAAGAATTGAAGGATGAGAGTCAACTCTGACCGACTGTTAAGAGAAATTAGAAAAAGTTCAATGGGAATGAGGGATGCCATTGCTCAGTTAGAATCAATATATATATATATATATATTTTGTTTGTTTGTTTGTTTTGTTTTGTTTTTGTTTTTGTTTTTTCTTCTCTCTAGTAGCCCTGCCAAACTCTTTTTATTTTCATTTAGGTTGGTAACTTAGCAATTGCTACTGGGTGAAAGTGAGAAACTTCTCCCTGGGGGCAGTTCGAGTTTTTAGGAAGAAATACAACGAAAACAGTTGCCTTTATCACAATGAACTACATTTTCCTAACAGAGTTTTAGAGACACAAAAGTTCTAACACTGATGACAATTGCAGTTCTGAAGAATTGTGCATCATCAGCTTTAAATTTTTCAGTGAATAGGGAGAGTAAACCTGTAAAGCCTTGGGGAAATTTGGTGCCATGGGAAATTAAAGATGATGTTATCAGAAACTACAATAAGAGAAGCGACTTCAGGCAATCTACTCGTAATTCACATCGTCTAGTGCAAAACTCAGTGCTTTCTGTGTTGAGTCTTTACAGAAAATGGTCACTGAAGCATAACATACACGCCGTAGTGCTTCACTTTTAGCAAAACACCAGCACCTGTGCACACGCTCCTAACAAGACCAGTTTTCCCTGTGCCTATAATATTTAGCCCAATATCGCAAACAGGAGCTCTTTTAGAAATTATGGTATTTGGCTCAGGGACCAATACCCACACACACCATGCACAAACACACAATTTTACACACCTTTTTTGATGAAAAACTTGTGATTCAGTCCGGTATATCCTAAGCATGGATGATAGAAATTTGCAATGATGTGAGTTCTATTGTTAGTCATTTCTAAATCTGTGTCTCTTTTGAAACTGGCACATTCAAGCCACACATGGGAGGCAGGCACAGCATGAAATGCCTGGGGAGTTCATGGCTCACTTCTGAACAGCGGAGTCTTTAGTATCATCTACAATATCCTTTCTCAGCTGAGGAACTGAGACTCAGAGAAGTAAAGTGGTTGAGTATCTAGCAAGAGACGGAGCCTGGACTCAAGAAGCTCAGAGGCAGTGCCGCCCAGTGGCTGAGAGAATGGACTGGAACCAGGCCTCTCCATATTTAAATCATCATACGTCCCTTAACCTGTCTGTGCCTCAGTTTCCTCATCTGTTGAATGGGGACAGTGATGAAAACTACTTTGGGTTATTGTGGGGATTGAGTGTGTTAAAATCTGCTAAGAGCGTGTAACAGCACCAGATACATGGTAAATGCTGACCATGCCATTATCTGACCCTGCTTCATAAATAAGGAAACACATCTGCCCAAGGACGAACTATTCAAGGTTGTGCAAAGCTTTCTGAACACCTTCCCTTCCCCTAAAAATGTCTGAGCAAGCAGGTAAGCTCTTGGGAACCAACCTATGTTTCTGGATGGGAGGAACACAGTGAAGGGTGGAGGATTTTTATCTTTTCTTTGGAAAGTACCCTTTCTACAACTCCACACAGCCATACGTCAGAGAAACTACCTCAGCAACTTGCCTAGAGCGTGTAAGGAAGAAGGATGTTGAGTCTGTTGGCAAGGAATCAGAGAGGAAGATAATACTTTGACCACACCCATGTAACTAAGTTCTTCACTTGGCTTTTTTGTGTGTGTGACAAAAGTGGGTTATAATTATTGAGGAAAAATAAATCCCACAACCTATTTAAATTGCGGTATTGAAATACTGTAATGAAATCGTTCACATTTGAAGCTTTCAATGCATAGTTCTTCCTTACAATTTGGGCGATTTAAGAGCATGTGAACAGCATCACCTATGGTTTGTTTACACTTCTACCAAACAACCCATAGCTCCGTCAAGCTGAGCCTCCACTCCGCAGCCATGTCTCTCTGGTCTCAGGATGCCAGGTTGCATTCGGGAGTTCTAACTCAGGGTCAGGAAGGGGTGGACTAAGAAACCTTGGCATATCCAAGCCATCGATGCCCGCTGGGCAAGCACTGAAAGACAGCATGCAAGGTTCAGGATGTGTCACCAAAGCTCTCCTAGGACCAAGTAAACACTTTCTAAAGGGGCGTCTCATCTGAATGCTTTTAAAAATGGGCATGGAGTGGAAAGAGGCAATATCTGGCCGCTCTTGAGTGTGACTATAATTCAGGATTTGATTTAGCCAAACAATCAACTCCCCCCCGAAATGGGTACTTCCCAGTCACAGCTTCAGGACGCTCAGTTCAAAGCTCAAAGACACAAACAATAACCAGGCGCCAATATCAGAGGACACGGATTAGTCAGAATGGCTTTCTAGGCTGTCCCAAACGTCCTTTATAGTGGAGGGTGGCTTCACCCCGCCAACATCTGTGATTCTTGGGATGCCTAACACCCCATTTCATTGAAGTCTTTGCAAAACCGTCCTAGCGCGGTGGCTCTTCAAGGTTCTAAACTCTACGTTGCAGCCCCTGCAAGTGTGGTGCAGCCCAGACTGATGGAGAAATTGAGGTGCCTTGCTCAGTCCATGGTTCTGGAGACCCTAGTTACCTGTGACCTCATGCTCTGAGAATTCAGCATCGCTTCTGCCTCATAAGGAAGACACAGTGTGAACAAAATAATTTTTTCAAACTTGATTTAAAATTGTTACCGCTTAAAATTTCTGCTTCTTCTGTAGGACAGTGTATAGAATCATTTGGGAGCAAATATGGTTTTAACCTCCTTAGAGAGAGCCCAAGTAATACCTTAATATGTTTTTACTAAAGTGACTAGTTACCTAGTGGAGATCAAATTTCAACTCTTTAAACCAGAGATGTGGAGAAAGAATCAACCACGAGTGTCTTTAGTAACGAGGTGTTATATGAATGACTGAAATGTTGCGTCCATACTTGGACTCCTGACCTAAGACATTGCAGCCTTCTATCCCAAGTCAGGGCTGTCACTACTAGTGCCTGGAGAAACACAGAAGAGGTGGAGAGTCCTGAAGGATACTTTCTGAAAGCAAATCAAGCAGGAGAGTTCAAGTCAAAGCTTAGAACACAGGAATCTCTCCAAGATACATTCTTTTCATTTTAATGACTCGATTAACTTGTTGGCAATCTCAGTAGGCTATCCAAGCTAGTCAAAGCCAGGCTGAAAATGTGTTTTGTTTTGTTTTGTTTTGTTTTTTTGCCTCCGAATCAATCAGTCTGTAGGAAACCCAACAAGTCACAAGTCACAAATTCCCTTGTATCATGCCCAACCTTATGTTTCAATATGGGGGTGATTACCTGCAAGGAGATGTGACCATCTCTGAAAGGCTTTCTTTCCTAATACCGTATTTTCCGGCGTATAAGACAAACGGGTGTATAAGACGACCCCCTAATTTTACAGTTAAAACATAGGTTTAGGCCTATATTCGCTGTATACGACTACAGCCTCGGAAGTGGGGGGTAGTCTTATACAGCGAATATAGGCCTAAACCTATGTTTTAACTGTAAAATTAGGAAAATACGGTACACTGAGATACAATACTTTACTATCTTTGAATGAGAAAACTAAGCCAGAAATCAACTCACAGATGCCTAAAGTCAGGAAGGCATGCGATGGGACAGAAGAAGCGCTAATGGGAATGTCCAACTGTAAATGCTATCTCAACTCAAACACAAATGCCACTCTTCCTCTACTGCCACAACCTAAGTAAGTGCTATTATGACAAGATGGAGATCCAGCAATTCTGCTTTTGAGTATAGACATAAAAAAAATGAAAGCAGGATCTCAAACAGATATGTGCACACTCATGGTCATAGCAGCATTATTTACACTAGTCAAAAAGCAGAAGCAACCCAAGAGTTCACGGACAGATGAATGAATAAACAAAAGGTGACAGAGTCATAGACAAACAATGAAATATTGTTCAGCCGAAAAAGGAAGGAAGCGATGCTGGGATAGCTCAGTGATTGAGTGCTTGCCTCGCAATCGGAAGGTTTGGAGTTCGATTCCCAGCCCTGGCCCGTGCAAACCCATATTCTGAACTCAGCACAACTGGTAACCGCCGAGATGGTGGCGAAGGTTCTCACCTCCCATGCAGGAGGCCCCTGGTTCACTGTCCACCCTGAGTGGCCCCACATCCATGTGTGGAAGGAAACCATGACACAGCCAATGATATACAGCTATGGAGACTGCTCTGGGCCTCCCCCCTTCTCTCTCTCTTTCTCTCAAACAATAAAATAAATCTTAAAAAAAGGAAGGAAATCCTGCCACATGCTACAACACGAGGATAGTATGCTAACTAAAATAAGCCAGTAAAAAAAAAAAAAAAGGCAAATATTGTATGATTCCACTTATATAATTTATCTGGGATAGTCAAATTCATAGAAACAGAAAATAGAAAGGTGGTAGCCAGGGGCTGGGAAAGGGGGAAAAGGGAATTATTGTTTCATGGGTGCAGAGTTTCAGTTCTGCAAAATGAAAAGAGTTCTGGAGATTGGCTGCACACAACAGGGTGAATCTACTTAACACAACTGAAGTACACATTGTGAAATGGTGAACATGGTACATTTTATGTTATGCTTATTTTACCCCAATTAAAATAAAAAGATGGGGGCATGAAAACTTACTTCCCGTTCTGAAAAAGGGAGCTTTCCTTAAGAAAGCTTGCTTAAGGTCGCCAGCTACAGCTTCTCACGTGGGCCACGCAACCGTGCTTCACAAAACAAGCCAAAAAATTCTTTGTGAGACGAACGTGGGCATTTCATTCGATACCAGGACGGAGACAATTTTTCAAGGCCGATTTTTGAGACTGTGAAGAACAAAGAACAAATCTGGTAGCTTTGGCTCTGTCATTTATTTGGTTTATTGAAAACAGGCCACGGGGCCAGCATTTCTAAATCTGTGAAATAGAATGTAACAATGCCCAGAGATGAGGACTGAGCATCCTCACAGTGGATTGGATCCAAACAACAGAAAAGGATGCGTTTTTCACACGGCGTGACACGTCACCCCATGTTGTCAGACTCCCCTTATCGACCTCCTACCCCCTGGATTTTCCAAGCACAGATGGGATAAGCTCAGCCCTGAGACCTGGCTCCCTTTGCCCAAAAGGACTGCAGCTTTCCATGCAGAAGCATTCTCACCACAACAGACTCATTAATGTTTGGAAAGCGCGCTCAGGAAGCCCTTATTTTAGGAAACAATTAAGTGGAATGAGGCTAATAGAGTGAGGCAGGCAAAGCTTTTGCCCTTCGCTGAGAAATAACTCCTACGTGGAGCAGTTATACTAATTCAAATCATGTCTTTCTTAAATGCCTCAAAGTGATCTTTGCACCAAGCTCGGCAATTAAGACGGCTCCACGGAGGGGCGTTTATTCCCCAGGCCCCGGAGGATTCATGTCCGTGTTCACTCGACCAATGTCTTCCTTTGGAGCAAATCTAGTAGGTGGGGTGGGGAAATTTCTGCAAGTGGAAAGCGTCACAGAGATTCAATTCCCATCTCACCTTAGAGGGTGGCAAGTTAGATCGAAAGGACTGGGCGCTCCCTGTAGGGCCCACAGAGAGGCCGCTGCGGGGATTTTCTTGGGCTACCTGTTCGTGGCCTCTGGGGAAGATGGGAAGGGCTTTCTTCCGGTGGGTCTTGTCTACCGAGGGGATTGTCCCCACCACTCCCAACCTCTCTCCTTCCCAGGGGCCTTCCTCTGGGTCAGAAGCCGGAGATTTGCACCTCTACGCCTGGGAAGGAAGTGAGTGCTGGGCCACAGACGCAGAGCCTCCTGTCCGACGCTTTGTCTCCTTGACAACACCCCAGCTGGTGGCACCAGGAACAGACTTAATTTCTCCTCCTTCCCTGGCCACCCGCCCTGCCCCATGCTTCGGTCGTTGCTCCTCTATCTAGATGCAAACGTACAACCTCCAACATACAGTTGCCGAAATAGCAGTCTCGTCTCTGAATATGTAAATCGCAAAAATTGATATGAATAAATCTGCAAGGCGTGCACTGTGGCACATTTTATCAAGGAAAGGAAAGGAAAGGAAAGGAAAGGAAAGGAAGGAAGGAAGGAAGGAAGGAAGGAAGGAAGGAAGGAAGGAAGGAGAAAGAAAGAAAGAAAAGAGAGAGAGAGAGAGAGAGAGAGAGAGAGAGAGAGAGAGAGAAAGAGAGAGAGAGAGAGAGAGAGAGAAAGAAAGAAAGAAAGAAAGAAAGAAAGAAAGAAAGAAAGAAAGAAAGAAAGAAAGAAAGAAAGAAAGAAAGAAAGAAAGAAAGAAAGAAAGAAAGAAAGAAAGACCGGCGCTCGGTGGCCGGTGGCTGGGGCGGGGGGCGGTGTCACTACACATACAGAAAAACATCTGCAAACTCCCTGTTTCTTTACTTGGAACTGAATGGAGGCCTGAACTCCTGTTCCTTGCCATGAACTCTGAGTTCACACTCATATTTTACATGTTACAGGAAGCCACAGCTCGCCCCAGGGGTGCTGCCAACAGACACGCAGAAGCCAGATGTAGCCCCCCTGCCCTCCCCCCCGCCCCCCAGTTCTTTAATGCACCTGAAGAAGCCGGCACCTCGACATTCAAAAGCTGACATGCTCGCAGCTTCAGGTCACTTCAGATTTTGTAAAGGGGAGCACAAACCCAAGAATGCTTCCAGGCGGGGCTGTCAGCGGGGAGGTAGAGGGATTACAAGAAACCTGTGACTCTGCCTCTTTCTGCCTTTGCTGGTAGTTTTTTTTTGTGTGTGAACAAGTGCCATACAACAGATTGAGTCTCGTATAAAGGCCTGAGACTGTGCAAAGGCCCCCCGCTGGGCCTCAGCTGTGCTTGCAATTAGCAATAGGCACCAAGTGATTATTGTTGGGGTAAGCGGATGGCAATGCGAAGTGACAAGTTTTATGGGGGAAGTCGGGAGTGGGGATGCTCTGCAAGTTTCTCTTTCTTTTTTCTTTTCTTGTTCTGCAAAATCCCTTCCTTGGGAGGCTGCAACCTCCCGTTTCTGTGAAAGCTATTGCTCGCCCCCCTCCACTCCCCTCGTCATTCAAAAGAGTCTTACCGAAACTGTTGAAAGAATATTTTTCTCTGTGCCTTAGCATGAGGGTTTTCTAGGTCAGAGCTTCCTTGCTGCCCTATTTCATGTCAGAAATACCCATTTGCCTCAAATTAGCAGAGATCTTGCAGTGGAGGGCAGGAGATTAAGCATACAGAATTACTCAGCAGGTGATGGTGCGGTGTATTTGGGGTTGAGAAGTCTTTAAAACTGACTACGAGACATTATAGACTTCCAACAAAAGAACATAGTAATCCTACCTGCTTGCTTTAACCACTGTTGTTTGCCTATTATTACGTGCTTTAATGCTCATGAGAGCAAAACTATTGCTGATACGACTCAATTACCATAGTAACTCACACCAGTGACCTCTTATCGTTGGGCTCCCAGCCCCAGCTGAACCAGTCCAAAGACTTTGTGTCTTTTTATTTAGTTAACTAACGACAGGGGCTGGGATGGGAATGCTCCAGAGAGAGAGAGACTGCTCCTCTCTTTGTCCAGGATAAAAGTTGTTTTGAAATTTCGAGTTACGGGCTGTCACCTTTTGAATCCAAGGTGGTTCTGAGCCTTGCGGATTGGAGGCCATGGGCCGCCTCCCCAAACATGGACACAGAACAATGCCCACTAGAAAGAAAAGAACATGTGTGCATCAAAGGCCAGCAGCCTCTCAGCTGCGGGGGGAGTCACGCTCCCTGCTGGAGCCCTGAGCTACCCGCGGTCTCCAAAGGTTGGGAGGAGGGAAAACGGGAGGCCTTCCTGGGGATGGTGGCTGTCCTATCAGATCAGTGGGTGAAATGCAGCTGACGAAACTACCACCCAGAGGGATTTCATTGCAAGTTTTTAAAAGGAAATAGAAGGAGCACTAGTATAAACTTTGCCAGCTTTGTCTTTTTTGCTGGCCTGGGAAGATGTATGGGACTACCTATATGCATACTGTACATGTATATGTACATGTATATGTATATGCGAGGTGATTCAGAGTCACAGGTTACATTAACATGCTCACTGCTCTGAGAAGTCCTGCAGTAAAGATGAAAACAAACAAACAAACAAAAACACTGAACTGCTTTGTATTTTCCAAATGCACTTGACTAAAGATCTACCTATTAATTACCTTTTAGGGTACTTATGTTCCATTTGTGTTCACTTTGGAGAAAAGTTCTATAGTGGCATTAATAATAAGAATTAGCCATAATAATAATAAAAGTGGGATAAATAAAAAAACAACTAGCAATGGAAATAATAAATATAATGAGTAAACATTTAGTGGGCACTTATGTGCCAGGGACTATTCTAGGCAGTTTATATGAATTAAACTCCTTTAATTCTCCTAACAACCTCAAGAACTAGTTACTTTTTAAATCCCATTTTACATTTCCATAGCATAGCATACTCAGGAGGGCTGTCTGGAAAGTATCCAGCCAGCCATGCGCCCGTTCTCGTTATATTGACAACGGCTGGAGTTTTTCCGGACACCCTTCATAGATGAATTTGTTCTCTATGAAAAAAAAAAAAAAAAGGAGAGATGTAATGAACCCTATGGAATAAAGTGTTTTTTCATTTTTATTACGTGTTTATTGCTTCTGACTTTCCGGAGGTCTTGATGCTCCTGGGTTCTTTAAGTGAACCATTTCTCTGTAACTCATATATTCACTTAATATCGAGTTAAACGAGCAGTGAGGCATGGCTTCTGCAAAATCCTACCACCTCTGAACTCAAGGAACCCAAGTGGTGAAATACACCTCTCCCTTCTCTCTCTTTTGATTAGTCTCCGAAGCCCCATGGTCCTGAAAGAAAGAATCCAATTTAGGTATCAAAATTAGATCTGTGCTCGCCTGTACACGATATGACTTCTGAAATGGCTGGGAGCCTAAGTAATTGAATAAAAAATGTAACTAGTGGTCAAACCCTGAATGAAAGACAGAACATGGGCCCAATACCAGCTATTTGCATGCCCCCTGGTTGACCAGCAGGACCATCATAGCAAATCAGGACCAACTCGCGTCTGTGACTTCTCTCAACCAGGCCAGTTTTTGTAGCAAATGTCAGGGGTTAACACCTACCATTCAGCAAGCACACTGGGGCACCGTGATATTTAAGAGAAAAGAAAGAGCTCTCTGAGGTACCTGCGTTTTCTCTGTTCAGACTCTTTCTCTCTCCAAGAGACATACATACATAATAAGCCCAGCGTGGTTAAGCCGCATCAGCTTCTGACCAGGCCTGCTAGGCCCCCTGGGCCGCCCGGGCAGGTGTGCAGTTTGGGAATTAACAAACTGACCGAGGTTAACAATACCGTTTTCTGGGGCCTGTTTTTCTCTGGATATGTTGGGGATTTAGTCTTAGGCCTCCCTGTGCACTGAGAAAATGGACCGCCATGCCTTTGGCCTCTGTCCTCTCAAAGGAACCTACGGTTTTGAGAAAATGTAGAGTTACAATCCAAATTCCCACTCCATCACTTCAAGCTCAATTATGTTGAGAACAAACTTCCAGATTTGGTGGCACATCCTAGCACCTATTATCCATGAGAGAAGTATGAATAATTTATCTGAAAAGCATTCTCTGATATGCACACAAGGACTTCAGAGGTAGGAGAAGGATTCATCCTATGAACTCAACTCAGATTATTCATGAACAACATCTCCCCCCCCCCCACCCACCCGCCCCCCAGTGGCTTCTTAGGTACGGAAACCGCATTAATTCACAAGCAGATTGACGTCAGCGACTGAATAAGAGATTTGCATACCATATAGAAATGATTATAGGAATCATCCTCTAAAATAAGGATTGTAGCTCGTGTACAGAACGGAACGATAACGTGGAGTGCCAATGTTGATTTTTTAAAACAGGGCTGGTTAATCACATTAGGGCTAATCTCAACAGTTGCACGGATTAAATGTTCTGGAGTCATGAATCATGAGAGTTGTGTGCGTCAAAGTTGAAGTTCTTACACAGGAAAATTCACACGGCCTTTGGGGAACTGTTTTCCTGGCCAAGGTGGTTTTCGCCATAACTCTGAATCTAAAGAAAAAGAACAACAACCCCCACGATGTGTACATTCACATCACGTCCATGTGACTATGATGCATGGAAAACGTTCGGGTAACTAGATAAAGGCCAAACCCCCCATCCGGGTCCGGAGCAGGTGAAGAAAAGTCACAAATATACCAACCAAGGGGCACCATCCAACGCTCCAGAAGTCCAAGGCCAAAAAGGCCTGGGGTTGATGCCTAACTACTACACTGTAACGGGGTCCACTGAAAAACCCAAGTCCTCCACGCACTTTACAACTAGACCTATGTCAACATGGCGCACCTGCTCTGTATGGGGACCGGGTTCTCCTAAGGGAAGGGTGAGGAGCCAGAGATCGCACTAAGGGTGTCCAAAAAGCAGGCGACAAAGAAGGCTTAATGCAGGGACACTAATCAGAGGCTGGCCCGGGAGCTGGGAGGGACGGTGGGGGCTTCCAAAGGGAAGGCAGAGCACCATGAAGAGGGGAGCAAAGACAGACAGACATGCGGAGAGCAAGGCAGCTCTGGAGAACGAGGTAGACGCCTCAGACAGGACGTGGGGTGTGCAGAGCGGCTGCCCCTTGCAAGGAGGTCAAAACACCGGTCTGACACTGGGGCCCAGGGCTGAGGAGAAGACAGACAAAGTGCTGATCTTAAAACTTACCATGTGTTTCCCCCTCCCCGTGTGCAGCTGGGCGCTGCCTCCCAATGGCGCCCTTTCCTCTTGCTTTATTTTTAATCTCTGGAAACCATATTCCCCCTCTTACTAGTTCTCACTGCGTGCGACTCTATTTTTTATTTTCTCTTCCTGGGAAGCAGAACCCAAAAACTCCCCATGTTTGCCTGATGGCTTCCCCAAACCTCATCCTGGGGAGCCTGCGACCCCATCTCTGGAAAAAGACACCTGCTATTAACACAGGACACGTGCTCCGCCTTGCTGGGTGCCCTCCCTGTCTGCAGATGGTTTGGAACCCACCACCCCGCCAGCAGATAGGAAGCTGGCATCCGGTCCCCCACCGCAGCACTGGGTGGGTCTAGGACCCCGGCACATAGAGTTAAACCGTGCATCAGCCATGAGTTAATACGCCCGGCCGGGCGCACCCTGCCTTGCCATGAATGCTTCCCTCCAAAGCCTCCCTCCCCCTTCCCCCCCACCCTCCTTTTTTTTTGAGGCGACAGAATAAGAAATTAAACACTTGTGGGTTCATTCGAAAGAGTGAATGAAATTGAATAAGCTCTCAGTACTTGAGGCGCCCAGCGAGCGCGTGAATGGGGCAAACCTCCTAAGTTGAATGGAGTGTCTTTTGGGACCAATTTGTCTCTTTTCACTCTTTATTCTTCCCTTTTTGCTGACAGATGTACAAAGGCGGAACTGCGCAGTGCAGCTTATCCGCATGCATCCACGGCAGCTGTCACTTTTGTCGAGCAAGTTAATCAAGCAAATGCCACCATATCCCACTTTCTATAAGGAACAACATGTTATAGACAGTAGTCTTGCTAGAAAGAGACTTTATTTTAACTTTGATTGGCTTGGTTATCCCCACCCCCACCCCCCACCCCTCCCAACAATTCCCCCTCCCCTCCAAAAAAGGAGGGGGGGAAGAGGGAGTTGTGCCCAAGCCAAAGATTTGGCTCTGATCACGTTAGATTTAATAATAATATGATGTGCAAGGGGGGAGGCTCATTGGGAGTTCTTTTCTAGGGACTGAGGGATGCCCCGGGTCTGGGTTTTTTGTTTTGTTTTTTTTCCTTTTTTCTTTTTGAGAGTGCTCTTGTTTGTGTTGGACGGTTAGGCTGGATGTCTCAAGTTATAAAAAGAAAAGCTGAGGGCAGAAAATAATATTATGCCATGGATGTCTTGGATTGGTTCTATTTTTCTTTATAAAGTAGGTTGTGTTATTTACATACTTCTTTTGATAAACCCCGTTTCCTGGCCCAGCTTACACAGACTGCTGACTACACATAATAGCATTTCTTTGTACATCTTGCCGGCAGTGAGTTCTTTACAAGGAATGTCTGAATTTATTTCCAATGTGCACCAAGAAATGCAAACAGGTCTCCATTTCTCCGGTTCTGTGTCAGCCATGTGGGGAGACTTTATAAGAATTCCATCATATCCTCATCCATGTCCCCTGGTCACCACTATTAGTGGTCGTCAGAAACCAGAGGCAGGAGCAAGCTTCATTAAAAGGTCTATAGTGCTGACCTCAGCTACGACCCTGAAGTCCCCACTTACTCAGGACACTGAATGCCAAAAGCAGACATATTTTGAATAAACAAACTCTTTAGAAACAATGCATAGAGACCATTTCCCCCCTTGGCCAAGGGATTTGCCAGTCTCAAGAGTTGGCTAAGAGCTGACAGCCTATCTGGTATGTTCTCTAAAGCTTCAAAAGAAAAACAAAACAAAACAACTCTCCCTCATTCTCCTTCCTTCCTTTTTTTCCTTCCCTCCCTCCTTTTCTTCCTCTTTCATCACCTTGTCACATTGTTTATTGTAAGCTTTCGCTAGAAATAAATCAAGGAAGGACTTTGGTGATACCTGATCGAAAATTTTCACATCGCTGACACCTTAGGCATTATTGGATAAAGACCACATAACGATTTAGTTGCAATTACATTTATACTATGCACAGATTGTATAACCATGTTATTCTGCAATTTTGGATTACGTTTCCCCTCCTGTAAAGTATTGCCAATCTGTGAAACCTCATAGTGCCATTGAAAACTTAGCTGTGTGGGTAGGTTAAAAGAGTCAACAGGGCCTTGTAGGAAAATCTTGGACATTGTTGTTTAATAATACCACTGTGTCAAGCTTTGCTTAAGGAACTTAAGCTGCTACCCTAAACCATTTATCAACTGTCTGGGATGTAATGGTATTATGTTACTATCATTCCTTGGCCCCAGCCCACCCCCACCCATAAACCACAAAACTTTATTCTCATGGGATAAAAGAGCTCAGCACACACAGGGAGACAGAGACTGCAAGCTGAAGCCCAGCACTTAGCCAGTCCAGGTGGAAGTGGTTTTTGCTTCCCCGTTGGGCTGGGGTCCCTCTTTGCTGAGGATGGGGTTTCTCCCTGAAGTGGATACAGTAGCGCTTCCTGGGGGCTCCCACCTTTACATCTGGGCTCTGTGGGTGTGCCTGGAACCTCAGGAGGCCTGCCCGGGTAGGGCCGAATTTTCATTAAGGGGTCTGCCCGCTTGAGCAGCGAGACAACTGCCATCGCTGTCCGTGGACAAGGTGTGATGACTACGTCACTTTCTACCAGGGGTCATAGAATTGCAATATCTGTCTTCCGTGCTGCTGGGGTACCACGTGGGGAACAGTGACTTCTGTCGCAGTAAATCCCCAGTGGATGAATTTGGGACGGAGAGCAGTCCCAGAAGAGTGAGAATCTGGGGGGCACATATCTGAATTTTTCTTTTTTTTTTTTCCTAAGGTGTGATGACTAAGTATCCACTCTGCATCAGGAAGAAAACAGTTTGATCTAGAATCAATCACTTCCCCATCTTCCCAATTTAATGGTTAATTTACCTCTTAGTGACTCAACTTCTCTGTCAAAACCTCCCTCATAGGAAGTTATGAAAGTTACACAAATGGTTACATTTAAGAGCCTAGGGCAGTACCTGGTATATAGATAATATCTATTCATTTTGGCTCTCAGCTTTCATAGCTAAAAAATGACAATCATTAGGTACCAATACCCTGGGGCTGCTAGAGGATTTAAAATAATACCTTTAAGAGCATGATGCTCTAGTCTCCAATGGACAGTCAGGAAACATACATAAAAGAAACTCTAAGTAAGATATCCCTGTTGTTATTATTAAACAGCCATTTATTAAAACCCTCAATTAATTAGACACTTTCCCCATTTGCCTTTTAGGAGAGTGGACTTTCTTCCTCTTCCCAGAAGTCTTTTTGGGGTTGCATCAAAAGAGTAACTTTTAGGATGTCCTTGGTCTAATGGACAGTTCAGCCCTGCCTTCCTGAGGCCCTTGGCAGAAAGAACATTGTATGTGCAGTGTGGGAAGTTATTAGTGGTGGGGTCCTAAGTAATTCACTCTTTTTACATCTTCAAGACTAGATAGTGACACTTTGGGTTACGTAGGGTGTGGCCAGAGCCCTGAAAGATCTTGACTCAGGAAATCAGATTCTGTTTCAAATTCTCAGAACACGGAACGAAGACATTAAAAAAAAAAAAGTTTCAAAGGTAGGAGTTGAAACAGAAATGGTTTTCCAATGAATCTTCAAATTACCCCCCAAAATCAAGTGGGCCAAAGCAATTCATTCCCTATTCAATGAACCAGAACACTATGTCCTGAAGGCTTCCAAAAAAATCAGGTGACAACTGCAATAATTCACAAGTGAGATACTTATAGGCCTTAATTACTATTTTTGAGTTAGAATTGGAATAGAAAATATCCTTGGCAAGGTACACAAAATACGATGAAGGGGTTAGCAATTCATCATTACCTATTTAAAAAATAGTTAGTGAGGGCTGACGTGTGCCAGGCACTGGGGATGGGATGGTGAATCAGATAAACAGCATACGTGGCGCTGAGGACAGACAGAAAAACCAGTTTCGGTCAATGCGGTGTCTGGGGTCTTGGGGGTCCAGGGTAGTCAGCTCTTTCTGACTAGGTTTTTATCTTAAAAATGGAAATAAGAGTATCTTCTATGTCTTCCTACTACTGTTAAATAAACAAATAAAAATTATGAAATTGGAAAGGTATTAATAAAAAGAAACATGTCTTTTATCTCCTAAATCAGGATTTAGGAACCTCGCCACCATTGACTTTTGGGGCCAGATAATTCTTTGTTGTGGGGGACTGTCATGTGCAGTGTAGAATGTAAGCCATCTACCTTAGCACCATCAGTAACATCTACCCCCTCATCCCAATTGTGACAGTCAAAAATGTCTCCAGATATTTCCAAATACACCCTGGGTGACAAATTACCCAGAGTGAAGGGTCACTCCTCTAAATCCATGGTTCTTGATCAGATTAAACCCTTGGATTTCTTTAAAAACAAAACAAAACAAAACATGCCTGAACCCTTCCTTAGATCTACTGACTGAGAATTTTTAGTATGCAACTTGGAAGGGTCATTTTGGAAATTAAAAAAAAAAAATGTCATTCTGATGCACATCCCTGGTTAAGAAGCACACAGTAAAAAACAACACAACATATATTAATATAAAAATAATTTAGCCTTTATGGTGAGGGAGCAGCTAGTACCTACAAAGCAAAAAACCAGATGCCTAGATTTTCGTCAGCATAACCTGGGCGTCATCCCTTGCGGAAATTCTAAAGGGACTTCTCTCAACAGCGGCTCTGCTAAGGCTAATGAGGACATGGTTTTGGTGAGTCAGGGATGCTCTCAGTCATGTCTCCTTGCTCAGTCACTGAGCGGAGAATCCTACGTCTCTCCTCTCAAACCCTAGATCCCCGTAGCCCCAAGCCTGGTGCAGCCTCTAGCTCCATCCCACCAGGGACTTACTCTAAACCAGGTTTCCTTTAGGGACCCTGCAGCATAGCTGGACTGTTTGCTACTTGCTGTCATGCTAATTCCTCTCTGGCTCTTAGAATCCCTGTTTGTTTGGACCGTATCACTACTTTTCTCTTTGCTGCAAAGCCTACCTTAGTAATAGGCGGGCGAGTGCTGGTTTTTATGTTACGACCACCACTGATGGAGGCAAGAACAAGACAAAGAGACATTTGTGGGGTAATTTTTATGCAGCAACCACGGTGGTGGATGATTTATAGGTATTGCCTCATTTAGACCTCCTACTACTGAGAAGCAGGTAATGTTTTGATCCCCATTTTACAGGGGAGGACATTTAGAGTAGGGTGTCTTTCTGCAAAGCCTATGCTCTGAGTGTCTGATGTAAAGGAACCAGTCTCCTAAAAACTTGAAGGGTCACTTTCTAGTAGAAAGAGGCTGTTGTGATTCATTTAAGTGACTACATTGGAGTTTTTATTGAAGTACTGAAGCTCCATGGGAACTACATGTGGGTGAGGGTTAAGTTCAAGCTGAAAAAGTTAGGTGTTAATGATTCCTTGGTTTTGATTTTTTAGTCCCTGAAAAGATGGTTTGGATAAAGCTTGTCAATGGATTTTTGAGACCAGTTTCTGAGACATTTGCCAAGTAGAGCATTCTTTGGAAACAGTCATTGAAATCCATGGGTGACAAAATGACCCACAGATAAAGCTCATCATTTCCACCAAAATTTAAACTCAGACAGCCCATACCATTAGAGACAAAGGAGTTTCTAACCTCCACACTATTGACGTTTTGAGCTGGGTAATTCTCTGTTGTGGGGGTTGTCCTGTGGATTGTAGGATGTTTAGCAGCTTCCTTGGCCTCTACTCACAAGGTGAAAATAACATGTTCCCACTTGTGACAACCAAAAATGTCTCCAGGCTTGATGGAAGTTCCTGGTGGGGCCAAGTCCCCTCTGGGTGAGAAACACTGGCCTAGTGTTCCTAAAGCTAGTGGGGCACCTAAGGACTGGGTCTTTTCTCTTTAACAGGGTAGTTTCCTAGGTCAAACAATGACTTTTCGGGACAAACAGGAATGATAATTCTCTTCCTTAAAAAGTGATTTAGAGATTTCCGGTCAAGATGGCAGAGTGGGTAAACGCTGTGCTCACCTTCTCTGATGACCACATCAATTACAACTGAACTACAAAGAACCATCATTAAGAATCAGCGGAAGTCTAGCTGAACCAAAGCCAGATGACGAAGGACACCCGGAAGCCACCTTGAGGCTGGCAGGAGGGCCAGAGATGCAGACCAGGCTGAACCCACACCCATGTGTGGCCAATATAGGTGAGGAGGGCTACTTCAGATGTAGGGGTCCCCACTAGCGGAGTGAGGGGTCCCAGCCTCACACCAGGCTCTCTAGCCCCGGGTCTCAATGCCGGGGAGAGGAGACCCCAAACTTCTGGCAGGGAAGATTGTGGCTGAGACGAGGGGGCTCCTCTCAAAGGGCCCCCGCACAGACTTACTTGCTGATGAAGTCACTCGCTCTGAGCTCTAGCGCTGGGGCAGCAGCTCAAAAGGCACCAGGGACATATGGGGAGGAACTGAATCATCTGGCTTCACGGGGAGGGCTGGGAGGGCAGCTTTCTCCCAGAGTAAGAGCTGATGGAAGCCACTGCTTCTCTGTTGAGCGCACGCCCTCCCTGAGTGCAAGTGCAGGTGGTCTCCATCCAACTGCCTACCAGCTTGCATTTGCCCGGTCACAGTAATTCCCTGAAACCCCACCCCACCCCACCGAATTTTCCAGCACTCCCAAGCAACTTCCAGTGGCTTTTCCTACTAACAACCTGCCTTGGCTCACGGTGCAGACTTTCGTAAAATCTCTCAAAGGTTCACAAAACCCAAACAAGTGGCCTCTGGTTGTGTCCCATACCTCTGCTGGAGCAGCCCTGGCCTGGCACTCACAGCAGCTGGCCTCGGTGTGCAGATTGGTCTCCTGAGGCACCTCCAAGTCAGTGCACAGGTGGTCACTGCAGATTGCTTTGTGGCACACACCAGGTGGCAGCTAAACGTGGCCTGTGGTGGGTCCTCTTTCAGGAGACCCTGGGGCTGGCACGCCTGGTGGCTAACGCTGGAGCATCATCTGGCGGCCTCTAAAAATGAAACACCCCAAGGGCAGACTGGGCAGGCACCAGAGCCCCACTCAAGCGCACCCTGCCCTGTAGGGTCGGTCCTTGTGCCACATCCCCTCCACTGTAGTCACGGCCAGTCCTCACAACCAGCAAGCCTGAGGGTCAATCCCCCCCAATGACATGCCAACAGCAACTCAATGACAACAGGAGGGCACACGCAACTCATACAAGAGACCCAGCTGGAGCTCTGGGGACCAAGAATATCGTGCCACTGCGCCCCACAGCACACCTACTACATAAGGCCACTCTGCCAAGACTGGGCAACAAAGCTGCCCTACGTCCTGCATAGAATCCAGTGCAGGGAGGCAGCCCAAATGGGACACATCTACACATTCCAAATAAACGAAGAAGACAAAGACTCAGAAAAATAGTTAAACAAAATGGAGATGTACTCTGCCAGACAGAGAGGCCAGACACTCATTTTAAGAATGCTCAATGAGTGGAAGCTGGGATGGCTCAGTGGGTTAAGTGCTTGCTTTGCAGGCCTGGGGTTGGAGGATTGAGTCCCGGTCCGTGTGGACCCATATGCTGAACTGAGGTGTGGCCACAGTTCAGTTCTCACTGGGGTAAGCTTCCCATGGGGGAGGCCCCTGGTTTGGACCCGGGCTCACGGGGGTGTGCGTCCCAATGTGGGGACCTCCTGGCCTGGTTCCTGCCCTGTGTGGAACTAAACCATGTCAAAAACTGATGACGTACAACTATGGAGACTGCTCCGGGCTCTCCTCCCTCTCTCTGTCTCTCTCTGTCTCTCTTTGTCAAAAACAATAAAATAAATCTTAAAAAAAAAAGAATGGTCACTGATCTCAGGGAGAACTGAAACAAAAAGACAGAAAACATAAAAATGGAGATAGAAAACATCAAAAAGGACCAGTTAGCAATGAAGAATACAACAACCGAAATGAAGAATACATTAAGGGGAAATCAACAGTAAATTCGATGAAGTAGAGGATTGAATCAGTGATTTGGAAGATAAGGTAGCAGAAAACACCCAATCAGAACAGCAAAAGAAAAATGAATCCCCAAAATGAGGATAGTTTCAGGGGCCTCTGGAACAACGTCAAGTGGACCAACATTCGCATCAGAGGGGAACCAGAAGGAGAAGAGAGAGAGCAAGGAATTGAAAACTCATTTGAAGAAATAATGAATGAAAATTTTTTTAACCTGGCAAAGAAAATAGACATAGAAGTCAAGGAAGTATGGAAAGTCCCAAATAAGATGAACCCAAAGAGACTCATAGCTAGACACATCATAATTACAGTGCCAAAGGTTAAAGACAAAGCATCTTAAACGCAGCAAGAGAAAAGCAGTTATTTACCTACAAATGAGCTCCCATAAGACAGTCAGCTGATTTCTCAACAGAAATTTTGTGGACCAGAGGGAATGGCAGGAAATATTCAAAGTGATGAAAATCAAGGACTAAGATTACTCTACCCAGCAAAGCTATTGTTTAGAGTAGAAGGACAGATAAACAACTTCCCAGACACGGAGAAGTGAAAGGAGTTCATCACCACCAAACCACTATTACAAGGAAGGAACCTTAGAGGGACTTCTTTAACACAAAAAGACCAATTAAATAAATAAATAAAATAAAAAATATGAATAATAAAATGGCGATAACTACATACCTATCAACAATTACTGTCAATGTAAATGGATTAAATGTTCCAATCAAAAGACATACGGTGCCGAATGGATAAGAAAACATGTTCCTTACATATGCTGCCTACAAGAGACTCACTTCAGATCAAAAGGCACACAAACTGAAAGTAAAGAGATGAGAAAAAAGATATTTCATGAAAATGGAAACAAAAACAAATAAATAAACAAAACAAGCTGAAGTAGCAACACTTACGAGTATATTAAACAAAACAGACTTTAAAACAAAGTCTATAACAAGAGATAAAGAAGAATCCAGTAATCCTATTTCTGGGTATTTAGCTAAAGAAATCCAAAACTCTACTTTGAGAGGACAAATGCATCCACATGTTCACTGCAGCATTGTTTACAATGGCCAAGCTGCGGAGACAGCCTGAAAGTCCGTGGATGGAAGAACGGATAAGGAGGAGACAGTACATACGCACAATGGAATGGTGCTCGGCCATGGGAGGGAGTGGGTTCTTGCATCTGCGGCAGCATGGATGGGCCTGCAGGGTGTTGTGCTGAGTGGAGTAAGTCAGAGACAGACGTAATGTGATTTCACTTATATGTGGAATCTAAAGAACAAAATAAGCCAACAAAACAGAAGTAAACTCACAGATGCAGAGAACATTTGGATGGTTGCCAGATGGAAGAGAGGTTGGGGAGGTGGATGAAAAAGGCGAAGGAATTGAGAAGTACAGACTGGTTGTTACACAGCAGTCAGGGGGAGTAACATACAGCATAGAGAATGTAGTCAACAATATGGTAATAACTATGTATGGTCAGGTGGATAGTAATCCGGGGGATCATCTCCCAAATGATATAAATGTCTAACCACTATGCTGTATTCCCAAAACTAATATAAAAAGAATATTGTCCAAATAAAGTGTAGAAACAAACAAAAAAAGGGAGTTCAAGAATTTCATGAGAAAACTCATGAATTTTAGTTTGCTTACCTTACATAAGTTTGCTATATTACATACAAAAATTGAGAGAGGCCTTTGTATCCTGTTTGGCATGAAAAGATGGTAATACCCCCAACCTGGCAAGATGGAGAGGTTTGTTGGAATAACTAGCATCAGTCTAGGGATGGTCAGAGTGAATGATTCTGAGGCAGGCAAGGCACCCAGTATGACAAGTGGCACTATCATTGTCAGGCCTCCTGTGTGGGAATATCTGGGCTGGAGGCAAAGCATTTGATTCCTTTCACTGGATTCTTAGTCAACTTGGCAGGATCCTGTTAACTGTTCTCTGAATTGGGAATTGGGGACGAATGGAGTCTTCATGTTGAGGCTTCTTTGCAGGTTTTTGGACACAGAAAAATCACCTGTAGTCACCTGGTGAAAGAAATTTTTTCTTTTCTTTCTTTCCTTACTTTTTTTTAAGGGAATGTCCAGGTGGAATTATAAAATGGAAAGGAAAGTGGTTGAAGGAGCCAAAGCGGGAATCCACGGTGCTGATCCCGCTCGCTGTGCACACCCTTCCCTTGGCTCTCAGGGGACCCGTTCTGGGGAGACAATGAGAGAGATGAAGAGTCCTGGGCGACTCTCTCGCTTTCCCTGTCACTGCATGAAGCTTCCACTCCTCAGCCTCCTCTGTTTCCCAGATTGGCAGAGCTCCCAAGCTCACTCCCCAGCTGACAAACGAACACTTGGTTACTGCGGCTACAGCATACTCATCTCATACTCATCACGAGTGTGTGGTGACGAAGGCAGAGGGACACCTCACGTGCAGAGAGGCAGGGCTCCCTTCTAGACAGTTAGCATTAAGCTCTTTTATGGACCATCCAGGTCAGTGGTTCATAAACAAGGGGAACTTAGCCCCCTGAGGTGACCTTAGGCCATGTTTGGGGACAGTTTTGGTCATTACAACCGAGAAGGCGTTGCTATTGGCATCTAGTGGGTAGAAGCCAGACATACGGCTCAACAGCCTTCAGTACGCAGGCTAGCAGCCCACAACTAAGAAAGTCGATGTCATAGGACCACGGGTGAGATGCTGCTCCAGATGTGTTTTGAAAACGGAGGGTTACGACCTGTTGTGTGTAAAATCATTTTTGAGGATAGAACAGAAAACATTAGACTGTATTGTATTGAGCGTAAATATTGTTTCAGAAACTTGCTTCATGCGCGTGCGCTTGTGTACGTGTGTGTACATACACATACAGGGTTGTAATGTAAAATTTGGTACTTACTGTGACTCATGGGCAAGTAAGTTTGAAAGTCACTGACCTTACCCAGTATTTCTCAAACTTTACTGTTGATTGGAATCAACAGAGGACTTGTTAACAGGCAGATTCGGATTCATCTGGGCTGGGGAGAGGGCTGGGAAGTGGCACTTCTTACAAACTTCCATGAGGTGGTTCTGAGTGTCTGCAGACCACACTTAGAATAATAAGAACCTACATGGTTTTAAATTTACTCATTAAGAAAACTACTAGAGCAAGGGACTATGACTCTTGGTTAGGTAGGTACGGTTAGACAGTGAAATCTTTTGACACAGCCTCTATCTTTTGATAGCAGCACTGTAGAGTGCCTAGCAGGAAGGAAAATACTTGGTTAATTAATGGGAAGTATATGAGGATTTAGTACATCTTGTATCTTGCAACACAATGTGCCAATATTTGTTCTACAAATGTGCCTTGGCTAATCTGTGTTTGTGTGTGTGCACACATGTGTGGTGTAAGAGTGTCTGTCCTATACTGCCATACACCTGCTATATCCTGTGGGTCATGTTAGCAAAGATACTGTGATGTGACCTTCACGTAATAGGGCAATCAGTCTGGCTTCTTAGAATGAATACTGGAATATTCTTCTCTGGAAAAGAAAACAAATGAGCTGTATTCACCAAATGCCTCCTGAAACACAGAAAGCTGTTCTGATATAGACACTTCAAAACTCTTTGTAGCACACAGGCTCCAGAGAAAATTCGAGATGGGTTGGTTTTATTAAGGTTTGCCCCAAAGTATACAAGACCTATGTCTATGAGTGGCTTTAGAAGGAAGAAGCTGGACTAGAAAAGAACTACTTGAAGACATGCCACAGAAATGAAAATCTGTAAGGCTGATACTAACAAAAATAAATAATTCCTTTTGGATAGTAATAACCCATTTGACACAATTAAATAATGCACATCAATGCATGGCTCCTTATCTCTTCTGCACACAGGGTTGCTGCAACCTCAGACCACCCAGGCTTGGGAGAGAAGCATCCATCCCTATGTGCATGTGAACTAGCAATGTGTAACCACACCTACCCTAGCAGAGCTTGCGTTCTGTCATGTGAAAGGTCAAAAACTTCTAGCAGTGCCCTTTTCTTTTGTCGGGATATTTTGTTAAAATTGCAAATAGCCCAACAAGGGCAGCACTCAAGTCTTCTTTCCCTGACCAGGGGAGGAAATAGCAAATCAGCTGAAAGCAGATGTGTGTGGTGGGGTACAGGAAAATCACGACATCTGGTCTTTGAGGGGCGCTGGAGGATAGTAAGTCATGATGATGAACTTGGATTGTTGTTTAATTTCAGCTTGGAAAGGTCTTGAGTCTGCAGTTCACTTGCAAGAACACACATGTCCATCATATGTGTCTGTGTGTGTATGTATATATGGTAATATATATTAATATTACATGTATATGAATGTGTAACACACACACACTTTTACTGTTACAAATCAAGGTAAGAGGGATGGGCCTTCCACTCCTTGTTTCCCTCCGACTCTGTGCCCAGTTTCCATACTCTTCTTGGAAAATGATGTCTACAGCTCTCACGCCTGGTCCTAGCTAGCATTTACTTTGGAATTCAAAATTTGGGGGAAAATCAATGGTCTCTCCTTTCTTAACTGCCTCACCGGGTCCACGTTAGATTTGTTTCTCTGCTGCAATGTATACAATCACACCGATTCTAAAGGACATCCTGGCCGACTACAGGGCGTGCTCTTTGGCCTGAAAATGGAGGATGAAAGGGACGAGGCATGGGTCCACTAAAATGTGATGTGAAGCGTACTGAAAGCTCAGCTTCAGACTGATTAGAAGGGCTTCATTTCAGATTGGTAACTTTAGAGAAAAACCCTAGCAGAATTAACTAAGGCCCCTTCCTCATGAGCTAGGGAAGCAGATGTCAAAGTTATTAGGCCAAGATGTCACCAAAGCAGTTACAGCAACATAAGAAATGGAGGACCATGACCGTGGACCTGAGATTTTCCCATCTAGCTATACCTTTGTACAGGAAGTGAACCCCCTGTGGGTCTTCAGGGCCCATCTGTACCCTGGCTTTGGTGGATTTCTGATTGTTTAGCCTTTTTTTTTTCTTAAAAAAACAAAACAGGTTTTTTGGGCAGATGCCCAGTAGAGGCACATAATGCGATGCATGGGTGATGTGATGTGGACTTGTGCATCTGGAAACTACCTAAGTGTTACCAACCAATGTCACCCCATTAAATTTAACAATAAAATATAATAATAATAAAAACAAAACAAAACAAAACTAGCTTCAGAAATTCTCCTTACACACAGAAACAGCTTTAAGAAAACAACAACAACACCCTGGTTGAATTATGCTGAGTTACTAATTAAGTCTAAAAGACCTACTCGGTTGAATTCAGCTAGCTTTTTTCCCCTCTTGAAATCGGTTCTATGTTTAGGTGGTAATACACTCCTCCAGTCTGCAGAACAATCGGCGCGGCTGTCCTTTTAACAAGCTGGGATCAGGACAAGGGAACCAGTGCTGAGAAAACGCAGTTCCAAGCGTGTCACCACCGGATGCAGCCGGGCGCCCTGCACTGGACCCCGGTTCGCACAAGCCCACTGTAAAGAACACTTTGGGGACATGTGGGGAATTCTGAATACGGACAGTGTATTAGGTCAACCTTGATTGGCAAGACTTAAAAAACCTTCATTGGTCATTAACTTAAAAAAAAAAGGCAAGGCTTGCTTCCTTATTTTAGTATAAAGTACATGATGTATATAAGCACATGGAAAAACATCCAATAGAATCAACACTCAAGCAATAATCTCTGGGTGCTGGGAGCATAATGTTTTCTTATTTTTGTTTAGCTGTACTTTCTAAATGGCTACAATGGACCTATACTGCATCTGTAATGATAACAGGTATTAACCCCACCCCCACCCACAAAAAATTTCTCACAGTTAGAAGGTCAATTCTGACGTATTTGCCAGGGCACTGTGGTTTTGTTTAGGGGGTAGGGCTAGGTCATTTCAAAATTACTTGAAGGAACTAATAGTTCTATGAGATGATGATGATGATGATGATTGATGACACAAGACTTGTTGAATTTTTAACTATGCCAGTCTGCATCTATTATGTAATTTAGTGCTCCAACAACTATAAGAAGTCAGTTTCTTTATAGATGGAGGGAATTGAAGCTCAGAGAGGCTAAATATTCACCCAAAGTTAGATAACTCAGGAGTGGCAAAAACAGGATGCCTAAGCTCATCTGGCTGACTCAAGGGTAGGGTGACCAGACGTCTCGCTTTTGGCAGGACAGTCCCGATTTTTAACAATTTGTCCCACGTCCCGTGGCATTTTTAAAAAGTCCCGATTTTTGGAAAGAATGCATGACAAGCTAGGGAACGGCGGGAGATAGACCCAATTTTTAATCAAGAACCCCCTCCCCCCCGGTCAATGGTGTCCCGCTTTACCAATGTTAACATCTGGTCACCTTACTCAAGGGCCCAGTCTTGGCCATCGCGATTGTGCCTGTTTCAGAACCATGTTGTATCACAAGTCAAAAGGTGCCAGGTAATTCTAAGAAGGCGTGGGGTTCGCCTCTGAGTGATCGTGAGACTCACAGCACTTTCGAACAGGGACCGAGTTCGGTTTAACAGTGAGAAAGATACTTGGGAACAGCATTTCCATTTCAGTGATGATGAGGATGTCATGATGACAATGATGGTGCTGGTGGTGGCTGACACTTACCAACTGCTTCCTCAGAGCCCGACGCTGGCGGCCACCCACGACACTTCGCCCTGATATCAGCTCCACGGGAAGGTCCCGCTTATTATCATCTCTGTTACATGGAGGGATCAGCTGAGGCTCTGAGATTACATACCCGACTCAAGGTCACCCTGCTTGTAAGATTGCGGGTGAAGTCTGAAGGGTCCAGAAGTAAGGCCCAGGATCACTGCACTACAGCTGCCATTCTCGGCAGTCCAACCTGCTTATTGCTTCTAGAGGAAATCACTCAATGTCTCGGGGTCTAGAATGGCCCAGGCCTTGCTTTTCCTTTCCCGTCCCTCCTGGAACAGCATCCCATGAGACAGGGTAATCTTGTGCACTTTCCCCCACTCTGTACTTTGGGAAGCGTTTCCCTCACCTGGACAGTTGGTGAATACCTGGCAGATGGAACAAAACATCACACTTTCCTGAGAGCCTATTCCTCAGTACGTACTTCCTCGAGCACACGGACTCCTACTTCGATTGGTGTATGTTCACCTGGATGGTGCTTTGGTCATCTCAGAAGGTTATGAAACAAAACGTATTGGTGGTTTCATATATGCCTATAGCCAATCAGATTTTAATAGGTAGGCATTTCATTTTTTTCAAACTACCCCTTTAAAGGGACACATTCACGCAATCAGTGGACACACCTGCGGTCTGATAATGGAACAAGAGCAAATGACAGCCTGTGCGAAGCAGAGGATGTAGCAGCAGCCCCCTTGAACTTGATCGTGCTGCCTGATTAAGTTCTTATGTGGTGGTTTGGGAAGGGGCTCTTCCTGATCTGAAAACTGTCACAGAGAAGCCAAAGGCAGAGTCAATCTGCAAATACTTAATCCTCCAGAAGGCAGATGAAGTGTATAATTGACCTATATAATCCACGTATCATCTCTAGGCAAATGCTCCCTGGGCCTGGTTCAAGGCCACCAGGGCCTACGGGGAGCCAGTGTGGAGGTGGAGGCCGTCCAAGCGCAGGGTGGCTTTTTAATCACTCATCTCGGCGCTGGGGAGGTTTAAGCAGATGAATTCACCCTGAGCACATCTCTTTTAATCCCGATTTTCCTCTCAGCCTGTGTCTTCAAGAAGTACAAGGAGGAAAGGAAATAAATTAATTTTTGTTTAGACCTTGAAATCTTAGGTGCTTCTCTTGATGATCTGATCTCTAATTTCAAAGAGCATGTTTTTGTTTAGGGAAAGATGTTGAATTAATCACCAGAGAAGGGGGCGGGGGAAGCCATCTGCATGATTTACGGACACAAGCTTGGAGTTCTTTCTTGAGCTGTGCTTTCCTTCTCACTTGCTGCTTGAGGAATATGAAGATTATTTCGTAGCCGCCGTGTACATTTTCTTTAAATGGCAGCAACAATTTTCAAGGGGGCTGAGTTTCCACTTGAGTCGCACAGCAATCTGATTCTCTTTTAAAAATTCAGCATCTTTAATATCATTTAAATTCATTGCTATTGCCCATAATCTCTTTCTTTACTGAATCTTTTGTTTCCTAATTATGGTAAACTGTTATTTTGCAGAAACTAAAACCAGTTCACAACTGCATGTCATTTTTAAGAGAAAAAAAAAAAAGACCAAAATGCAGATTTAAAAAATGTATAGCTAGTGGCACATCTGAAATACTCTAAGAAGGGGTATGAGGGTTCTTTTCCCATCAGCACTTTACTGTGGACCGAATAGCTTTTTCTTATGGGCATTCCCCAAAAAGTGGATAGCATTTTTTTAGCAGGACCGTGGAGATCAATTATAATAACAAATGGGGGAAACTTACACCGAGTCTAAAAAGACCAGGATAGGCAACGTTATGTCTGAAAATAGCTCTTCAATAAATCTAGAGAATGCCTGTTTAAAAAAATATATTGGTGAAGATAAATTGGGAAAGCTGCTCAGAAGTTATATAACAAGGTAGATAAAAATGCGGAACATCAAATATAGAGCTCCAGATGCTACGCCGATAATCTCCCGCAAGCACCCAGTTCCAGCCAAAAGTGCACGGATGAGCCAGAGAGAACGCTGCCCAGCGACAGCCCTGAGCCAGAGGCCGGGTGAACGTAGAAGACACGCTCCTCAAGCGACCAGCTAGCAGTCCACGTGTCCTCAGACACAAACACACATGAATGCCATCCAGCCTTTCCCACAAGGCATACCCCAAAAGGCAGAACCAGGGGGACAGGCCTCCATGGCAAGACCTTAAATGATGTTTCGGGTCAATATAAGTACGACTCTGAAACACGGCTGAAAACACAACAGGAACTCTGACAACACGCCTCTCTGGGTGACAGATGCCAGCAGGAACTAAAAACCAGGGAGTAACACAACAGTGAGAATCAACAACCCCCAAACAGCAAACAGTCCCGGAGAGGAGAGATTTCTCTTCCCCGCATTCAAAATGCTAATGTTCTATTATTCATTTTTGCCATTTATCAAAATGCAACAATTTGGAAGAGAAACCTCTCAGATCAACAAGTTTTTTTCTCCCCCACCCTCCATAGATTTCTGCCAATTCTTTAGCAACCTGCCGTCAGACCCCGATCATTAAGGAATGGGACTGACAGACCAAGTTCACTGCAGCCAGGGACTTAGCGTGGCAGGTTTCACAGGCCGGCAAGCCTTCCTCTTCCTGTCCTCTCGTGTGGCTCGGTGGACAGGAGAGAACCTTGCAGCCCATCGCTGCAAAGACATAACCACCATGCTCGAGGAAACAGAAGCTGAAAATAATCAAACATGTTGGTAATCTGATGTTTTGCTGCTAGAGTATAGAAAAACAGTAAGTACTGAATCAAATAACCGAGACTGCATGGTAATGAAGCTTTTTGAGGAGCTCTGGGTTTTTCAAATGACAAATGTCTTAAATCCATGACAGATTCAATAACTTTTTTTTCTTTTTTTGCTTTACATCAGTGAGGTTGCCTAGCACCAATATTCTCTAAATTAGGGGAGCAGGTTATTTGAAAAGTAAGAGTGTAAATGGCACAGAAATTTGTTCTCTCTAAATAAGCTAACTGAAACATTTTTTTCCCCCATGGGGGTGGAAGTGATGCTCTGAGAATGATTATAATAGTTAGGTCTGTAAAATCAAATACTCAGGGGACTGTAGTTAAGATTCCCGTAAGAAAACATAACGGGAACAATTTAAGACTAAGTGACGCTGTCACCATGTTTCTAGTGCCGTTCTGTGCTGGTCAGTGTAATACCACGAGGGACTGAAATACTTCGAATTACCCTAAACGTAATTTGCTTCCTGAAAAACATATTGTTAGTAATGTTTCTTTGCATTATTATCACAGTAAAGGCTGGAAGCCTTGAATCTTCCCTGTGCTCTCCAGCCGGACATGTCTTGTTTTAACCATCTATGTTAGCCCAGCCTGTCTACTCTTAAGACTTCAAATAAAGATTCACTGCACTCTCTCTTTATAAATGTCACAGAAGAGCACAATCTCCCTTGCTGCCTTCAACAGGCTACCTTAAAAAAAAAAAATCCCCCCCTCGTACTTCTAATGAAAAAGAACAAAGAGGGAAGGACAGGTTATTTGTTAATGGCGTGACAGATTAAACTGCAGGTGACACATCAAATTCAGTACGGGATGTTTTAAAGTTTCAGAGAGCACAGGGTTGTTTGCACACATGCTCACACAGAACACGCACGCACACGCACGCACGCCAGGGCCACACACAACTGAGCATCCGAAGATACCGATCCGAGGAAAACATAAACATAAAAAGGCAACGTAGGCATTGAAAAGGACAACCCACGGGCTTCTCAACAATTTGTGGTTTGGGATGCAATTCAGTGGGGATGCGCCGTGTCCGCACTCCTCACTGGCAGACCCGAGGGTGCGGCCTGTGTGTTTTCAATGCCTATTGGATGGGTGACTGTGACCCAGACATTCGGGGCTGGGGCCTCCCGTAAAGGCACGCAGCATGCAGAGACGGGAGAGGGCCCACTGGTGAGCGTTATGCATGTATGAGGCATTCCCAGTGGATGCGGGTCATGCTAGAAGATGTACACAGGAAGATTATTTGATTCTAATTCATGCCACTTGCTATAATGTGATAAAACATTTGACATGAGAGATAAGTTCCATTTTCCTTGGAGAGGGGACAGGCGGGAATTCAAAAAGTGAGGAGGGTTTTCTCAGAGAAAAGTGATGCGGAGGAAAGAGTGAGGTGGAGCACAGAAAGGAGAGGTGGTTGGGGGAAAGAAGAAAAAAAAAAAGGAAAAAGGAAAAAGGGAGGCGCTTTTCAACACACGAGGAAAGCCAACGAGCTGGAAGACCAAACGTGTCAAAGTCAGAAGCCGCAGCACCCTGAGCACTGCCAACAATGAGCTCACTTAACTGTAGCACAAATGCACACACACACACACAAAGTCAGTGTACATTGCTGAACACAATCACAGGAAAAAAACACACAAAAAAAACCCAGAAAAGAAACAAACACAGATTCTGGAGTCGACCCAAACATGAATGTTCGGGCTGGAGTTCAGGACACAGAAACCTGGACAGGAGGAGCTCACAAGACAGAAGGTGGCCGCACGGTGACAGCCACACGGAGACATGTACGTCCCTGTCCATGCACTCTGGCCGGTCTACCCTGGCAAATTTGGTGGAAGCTTGAAGCAAAATATCTGGCTAAATTAGGCAGCCCCATCTGCTTTGGCTTGAAAGAGGTGGGCGATTCGAAACCAGATTCCTTTTTCTTTCGGCCTTGGTGGCGTGCTTTGGAAGTGCAGAGGTAGTCACGGAGGACCTAAGGTTGCATGGTGACTATTAACCCCTGGAAATCTGAGTTTTCTGCCGTGCTGTGCCATTTGGGTCTGGCTCTCTGTGCACTTGTTTCTTTTCCCAAATGCTCAAGTGGGTGGGTGGGCCGAGGGCGCCTCAGTTTGGAATGCAACTGACCCAGCAACTCTCACATAGGCCTGTTTGCCAGAAACCGGGGCCCAGTGAGGATCTCCAGCCTTCCAGAAACGGAGTCCTCTTGGAAATGATCACAGCGCGGCACGGATGCACCTCTGCACCCTACAGCTGGAGACGGGGAGGCCCCACCCCCAGGAGAATATGTCCCTGAAGCACGGCCAGACTGCAAGGACTGAGAACCACAACCAGGAAAGGTCTTTGCCGGTTAGAGACAGCGGCAAGCTTCTCGCAGGAGCGAGCCCGCTTGCTGGGAGGCTGTGTGCCGTCCTACGTGTCACACAGACTGGGACTGAGACTGGGTCACACCCGAGGGGGCTCTCAGCAGACACAGGACAGAGAGGAAGGAGCCTAAGGCAGAGGGAGAGGAAAAGATTTTGTTTGAATCGGGACCAATCCATGTTCTCAAAATGTGACTTATCCTCCTGTCTCTTATTTTGTCACATTTTGGAGGCTCTCCTCCTTGGTCTGCAAGGAGGAGGGGGCATTTACTTACATCAAATAACCTTTCTATATACATCTCCTCATTGACCTTATCACGGAGGACATCCTGAGAGTGGCGGACGAATGTCACATAGGCATCGGCCACGTCCATCCCGGGTTTCTGCAGGGAAACAGGAAAACACGACATTGCAGTGCTCAGACGGCGACTCTCGCTGCATTTTGCTCTCCCCTCCCCGCCCCACACTGCCTCGCTGGAGTGTGAAGCTCTGCAGCACACAGTTCAGCCAGCGGAAACCTGGGCCGGTAGGAACGAACATTGGGGCCTTCTGCTCTTTCCGGAAAACAAACGGCTAAAAAGGGAGTTGGGATTCCAGAGTGTTATAGGTATTTTAAGTTTTTGTTTGTTTGTTTCTGGCAAAGATATTCTCATGAATAAATATTCAGTGGATAACCCAGAACTGTCTTGGGACTGACCCCCCACTTAAAAATACCCAAACGTGCACCCACATCTTCCACTGTCTGTCCTTAAGGTTTAACAATAGAAAGGTGACAGCCTTTCCTGATCCCCTCTTCCTTTTTAAAACACGGAGAAAGTGCTAAAAAATCAGGTCAGGAATGCCAGGGTAGCTCAACAGGGTGAGCGCTTGCCTTGCAACCAGAGGTCTGGGGATCGAATCCTGGCCCTGGACCATGCAAACCCACATGCTGAACTGTGGCACATAACCGTCAGGATGGTATGGCAGCAAAGGTTCTCGCCTCCCATGTGGGAGGTCCCTGGCTTGGTTCCCACCCTGCGTGGCCCACGTCCACCTGTGTGGAATGTAACTATGTTACAACTAATAATGTACAACTATGGAGACTGCTCTGGGCCCTCCTCCTTCTCTCTCCCAGGTTCTCTCAAATGAGAGAAAGGAAGGAAGGAAGAAAGGAAGGAAGGAAGGGAGGAAGGAAGGAAGGAAGGAAGGAAGGAAGGAAGGAAGGAAGGGAGGAAGGAAGGAAATCAGTCAATCAGAGTTCAGTCTCCACCTTTCTCCTCCATATACACACAAGTCACATTTTGAGGGCTAGTTTAACCTGAGTATATCGTATTTCCTAATCAGTTTTCTCAGAGACCTTCAACTATTTGTCTTTGCTTTTCTGTGCAGCCTTTCAGTCCAAGAATGTAAAAAGGAGGAGGCAGAAGGATTTTATTTTTAAATAAATTAGATTTTCTGGAAAGGTACGCAGGTGGTTCATCCAGCAGTTAGAAAATCATTTATTATAAAAGGAAAAAAAAGAAACTCAGAATGCATAGTAAAGATGTTGCAATCAAAGTTATCTCCAAAGAAACCCATTAAAACACTGTCATATGGGTCATTAGGAGAGCTGCCACAAACCCCTTAAATTTCCACAGTAGATACATATGTTTGCTAATAACTAAAAAATACTAGTTTCCATTACTGTGATTTACCTTAGATCACAAAGTATCATTTCTCTACAAGACATGACTGTCAAGGCCCTGCAAATTGAAGTTAGTTAACACTTCTGTGTAATTTCCAGGGTGAAAATGAGGAAGGTTCGGAAACAGTAGGACTATATATATAAATATATATATATGTATATTTTCTGATACAAAGCAAACAATTATCAAGCAAAGGGCCAATGCTTGGCCCCTGGGATGCTAGTAACATTTCTTAACACCTGCTGAAACAATGACAAGGTATTAATTTGAAAAACAATGAGGACAACCCAATGCCACAGCAGTCAAGTGTTACACTTTCAAGCAATTTTCAGGGACTGGATTGAGCAGGTTCTGTGACGGTCCTGTAATTGTTGCAGTTTTTACGAAAGGAAACAATAGAGGTTCTCCAATGAGACGTAAGTGACAGCTATCAGTTCTAAGATGGCATCTCCCTCCTCTCTCCCTATGGCAGCTGCACATCAAAGTGCATTTTCCTTGGGGATAGGGACCCCTACCTGGGGGACATGAGAAACTGATTGTTTCCATTTCTTCCCTGGGGATGCCTGTGATAGATGTGGTCTTCTGGACACATGCAGCCATCTGAGAGCTAGGACCCAACACCCAATTTAGCAGAACTATCAGTAACCCACCATGCTGAAGACAGTAATTTACAATAACAATTATTTTCACCACTCCTAATCTGCTGTCCTCAAAACGGCATATACGTTTTTAAAACTTAGATTCTTTTTTTTTTTTTTTTTGGACAGAGAGACAGAGAGAGACAGAGAGAAGGGGGGAGGGCCCAGGGCAGTCTCCATAGTTGTACATTAGTTTCAATGGGAGGCATGCCCCTGTGAGCTGGCAGCCTCCCATGTGGGAAGCTCACCCCGGCAAGAACCGAACTGGGGCACACCCCAGTTCAGCATATGGGTCCACACGGGCTGGGGCCGGGATTCTACCCTTGGATCCCGGCGCTGTAAGACGAGCATTCAACCCACTGAGCTATCCTGGCACCCCCTCTTAAAACATAGAGTAAAAGTCTGTCGGGGGGGAAGGCGGTGTGGTTCATCTTCCCCAGGTCGTTAAGACATTCCACGATTCTCTATCCTTTGACTTTAATTTTTCATAGCTCTGACCAATATCTGACATTGTGTCCATCTACGTATTGTTGGTTTTGGCTGCCAACACATACAAGGACTTTTGGGGGTCTCTTTTCTACAGTATCCTGAGCACAGAGAAGAAGGAATGCCAGGTACTTCGCATCTGCCGTCACTACTCGCTGAATGAACAACTCCATGAATGAATGAGCTTCCACCCCACCTTCTGTTTTCAGTTCTTCAGTCATACTACAGGTCCTTGAATAACACTGATGAGATGCTGTAGGGACTTAACCCTCGTTTATATAGGTTAGTCCATGCTAAAACTGGCTTCGTGGTATGTCGTTTTGCTTAAAGTCACAGTTTCCAAGATCCTATGGATGAGGTTAACTGAGGACTTCCCCATACATGGACTTTTTTTATTGGATCCCCTACAAATTGGAACTTGTCAAAATAACTTAAATTTCTCTGGGCCTTAGTTATACCATCTGTAAAATGGAATTAATAGTAGCTCCCTACTTACCTTTAAGAATTGTTATGATCATCAGGTAAAATAACACATGTGGAAATGCCTTAAAATCCACACATTACCACACAAACATGAGCTCCCACGATCCCCTACAATATTATATTACTTCCTAGCCTCACCCACCTTTGCAATCTACTTTAGAACCAAGAAGAAAGGAGCCTCAGAGAAACCAACATCCAGATAAAAATGACAATCTTGGCACAAAAATGTGTCATTTCCTCTTAACAGTGTCCTCAGGCCTGCCCCCCGGACACCCCCACAACCATCTTTCTTTTTAAGCAGTGTTGCCTCTAATTCAGAGTTAGCTTTCCACCCTTTGGTGGGTGGGGACGCGGGAAGAGGGGACTTGGCTGAAACAGGTGTATTGAGCAAAGTGTGTTATTTTTCCTGATGCCGTGAGCGTGAGGAGGAAGGCTGTCACACTGTAGCAACAGACATGCCCAGACACCAATGGCTGGGGTCTGGGGGAGGCAGGCTGCCTCTCCCCGTGGAGCTGGTTGGTTGCCCAGAAAAGTCAAAGTCACAATGGTGACCCTCGGTCATGGAGAGAAGGTTAAAAAGTATGGCCAGTCCCCTATTTATTTAATAAGGCGGGGTGGGAGACCTTGAGCATGCCACTTAACCTGCCCCAGCTACCTCAGCGGTGACACAGCATGAAAATAGGACCCTTCACAGGGCTGTCTTGAGAAGTAGACAATTCCAAGTATTTACTATAGATAAACGATGTACCTATAGTACCAGTGTGCCTTATGTCCGATTATTTTCTCTAAAATTGTTTGTTTATGAAAGCACTCCTTATGCTATTAGGACGATAATATTATTCGCTGTCAAGTCTACTTTAATCAGCTTTGTTTTACCATTTCGCTTTGTGCTAAGCCATAGTCCCTGGTGGACTCACGGGTCTGATGTGCTGACCATAGTTCTTCCAATACTAAGATAATCACTTGACTGGTCAAGTGAAGATTTGGTCTGTGCTCCAAAATCACCTTGCAGACAGTATCGTGGTCAAGAGCGTGGGTTTAATCTCGGCTCCGCCACTCACTAACTGTGGGACCCCGAGCCAGCGAACCCCTCTGGGCCTCAGTTTCCCCATCTGTAAAGTAGGGTTGTTGTGAAGATTAAACATAAAATGCTTAGACCTGTGACCGACACACAGTGAGTGTTTTGTGAGGTTCGGTTGCTAGTGTCTTTCTTTATAATAAATCTGAACCCAGCTCGCGGGAATGAGGTCGAACCCCATGAAATAGCCGATATTTGACCTTTTTTGACCTCCCCCAGTTGTCAATTGCCGAGTGCCCAGTCCGATTTCTCCAGGTATCTGGGCCTGGGCCGCTTGGCACCTATTCTTCCCGTGCTGGTGAGGTCGGCCCTCTGCTTTGAGGCCTCCAGAAAGCAGACACCAGCCACCAGACATCTGGGTTGGGAACGTACCATTTCAATTTCTATTTTACTGTTGAAGACCAGTGCAGTCCAAGGCGGAGACCAGCAAATTCATTCCTGGACTGCCACGCCCCAGCAGGGGTCCACAAACTACGGCCCGCGGGCCACGTGTGGGCCGCCGAAAACATTTATCCGGCCCGCTGGGTGTTTTTGCCACCGCTGCCTGTCCTGCTTAGCAGCCGACTCGTCCCAGGCCCGCAGTGTGCATGTGTGGACATGCTGAGGGACAGTGCACTGACCCCCTGTTTAAAAAGTTTGAGGACACCTGAATAGAGGGTGGGTATCCCTCCCCTCCCCCTACCACGTGCCCAGCTTCTGCAGCTGAAATGTCTAATGAGGACCAGCAACAGCGCCTCAGTGTCCCATGTATGTGCTGTGTAATCCACACCGCAAACCCGTGACGAATTTTAAGGATGGAGAAACAGGCCCAGAGAATTTGAGTAGTTTGCTCCCTATGAACTGAAAGTCTATATTTTGGGGGGCTTGGGAAAGTCTGTGACTTAACTTTTCTCCTTGCTGCAGTTATGTGAGCGTTTTTTCTTCCATTTTAAGGACTATTTACATGAAGGAATCTGAGGTCCCTCGATGAGAAGTATTATATATATGCAAAGCATAATGATTGATTGTACATTCTTTCATTAAACAAACAAAATATATGCTAATGCTAAATTCACTCCAATTTTCCATTTTGCCATCCTTTGAGAAATAAGCCAATAAACCATTACACACTTAACTTTCCAGGGAAATGAATTTAAATGTTAATATAAATCCTTTTAGAAAAAAAACAAATTTTCACAAATAAGTATTTGAACAAGGAGGGTACTTAACCACGTTCGGAATGAAAAGCATTCAGTACAAGGCCCTAGGTGGCTGTTGAGATAAGCTCTCCAAATTTAATATTTTATAATAGACTCACACCTCTTTTGTTAGAAATAGGAAAACAGAATCATTTTCTTTCCCTCTTTATTGGAATCTATTTAAATCTCTCCAATTTTGTGTTGCTAATAGGCAGGGCGAAGTCTGTCTGTAAATGTATCCTGCTTTATTATCACAGGTAATCTCACATGCTAGCATTCATGTGCAGTACTTAACCTCAATTTAAATGTAAATTTTGGGCAACTTCAAGGGCTTTTTATCTGTGAACTTTGAGAGCTCTCTTCATTAATGAGGTCTGCACTAATTATAAACAGTTTTGTAAGGTTTCCTTAAAACAACTGCAGAATTGACCCCCAAATGAACAAATTCAGTATTTATTTGTTTTTAAAAAATACCGCTACCCCCCCATGCAAATTCTAGCTCCTGGCTCCACTTCTGAGGTGTGCACGCAGGAGAAGGAGTGAGGGGGGTGAACACAGAATAAAACTCATCAGAGAAACCTATGAAAGGAAAAGCGAAAGTGAGCTGGGTTGACCCTCACAGAGGACCTTTCTTCCTCATGAAGGAAACCCTATAGCCTCTTTGGATCTGATAGAAATTTCAGCGTGAAATATTCTTGGCTCCCCTCTCTCTGTGATTTTATTCAGGAATATATAATGTAGCAGCAACTCATGAAAAACAGCCCCATCCAAAGTCTCACAAAAGTAAAACAACCTCCCGCCCCCTCCCCCCAAAAAAACAACCCACAAATTTTTTTTTTTTTCAAATACTCACAGGTACGTCCACATATTTGGAAGCTGCCTTCACCTGAGGAAGAAAGAAGAGGGTGGAAATGAGGCTGGCATTTCTGGTGAATTGTTTTCACAGCTCAATGCTGTGTCACTATCAGAGTTAAAACAACCTGCTGGCACACGGGGCTGACCGGGATGCATAGGAAAGCACTAGAAATGAAATCTGTTTGCTATTCACCCCCCTTTCCCTGAAGCCAGAGAGAAGAGGGAGAGGGAGAGAGAGAGAGAAGGAGAAAAAGTAGGAGGGAGGGACGGAGGGAAAGACAGTGAACAGAAAGAGTGAAGTTTTACTGCCTGAGATTCTGTAGCTGGGGAGGAAGCTTTGCATTTTCCTCCTTCCCTTTACTTTTTTCATTTAAAAATTTTTTTGGTTAAATGTATTGGAGTGACAATGGTTAGTAAAATGACATAGGTTCCAGGTGTACCATTCTACATGACATCATCTTTGTGTTGCATTGTGTGCTCTCCACCCAGAGTCAGCTCTTTCATCACCATATAGTTGATGCCCCCCCCATTGCTCTCCCACCCACCTTCCCCTTGACCCTCAGGAAAACTGTAGCTAAACCCCAACGGGTGGACGAGTGAGGACTCCACCAATCTAGAAAGCAGCTAAGGCCAGGTCACCTCTGGTAAGTTGGGCGTTTGTGTGATGTGGCTGCAGGTTCTCAGGGTCAGCTAACGCTTTAAGAAGAGCGGCCATCCTTCACCCAGAGATGGGTGTCTGCGGGAGGGGTTGGGGGGGGTTCCAGAGCCTTTCAAAACTGTCCTAAAAGTGCTGTGGCTCTTGGTTAAAAAAAAAAAAATCCCAGAAGGGATGTGCAGGACACGGTTATGGAATTTATTTTCAGTGTTTGGGGACGGAGTGGACAGAGTACAGTGTCTGAGCGCGTGGAGTTTGGATGCAGATCTGGGTTCAAATGCTGTTTTTTTAGCTGAGGAGCACATGACCTTGGGCAAGTGACCTCACCTCTCTGAATCTTAGCTACATCATCTGTGGCACTGAGTGACATCTAGTGCCTGCTTCAGCGGGCTGCCATGGGAGCAGGTGCACACAGTGTCCTGGGACATCGTGAGCATGTGACACATGGCTGCTAAGATGAGCAATTCATAAGCCAACCGGGGCAGGATCCGGGTGCTGGGTCAGGGCAGCTGGGTTGGAGGAATCAAACCTGTGGGAGCATGTCTGCTATTGTGCGTGTTTCATTCTGACTCACGTTTGGTCCTGTGTGTCCCTCCTGGTGCAGGTAAGACTGAGGGGCTACATGTGGGGAGCAGAGAGCATTTCCGGTTTTATTGGCAACCACAAGGCCATGAGGCCCACAACACAGTTCGCTAGGACGTCTTTTCACATCTCGGGGGCTTCCTCTTGCCATTTGGCTGAGATCCGTATCGGGAGTCACAACTTCCACCCGCATTATCTCCCAGAAAAGTATCCAGGGCAGCCCTGCCCCCACCTCCTGTCCTTTTCCCAAAGCTACTATTCAAAATGTCATCAACGTCCAAGGGGGAGACACCAGCAAGCCCAAAGGTGGGGGTGGGAAGAGCGTAGGGTTTAGAGTCGAAGGTGCTGTGAGTGACAGAACCAGCTGACCCTGGGATAATTACTTCGTTCCTCAGCCTTGGTTTCTAGATTTCCAGAACTGAGCGATAACACTGTGTGTGGCGTAGGGCTGAGAGCCTGACTGAATGAAAAAACCACGTGAGAAAGTGCTCCGTAAATTTGATAGGGCTGAACGCACATTGGTTAGTTGATGATTGAGGGAGGAATGCACCCCATCTTCCGTATCACTGCCAGGACCCGGGATGATGCCCAGATTCACCTGAGAACAACCGAGAACACTGTGATCCAGACAGCTTAAAGATCGGTGCGCTAATGACCTCAGCCTGGCGGAAGAGTTTTCCTTTGGAAAGGACCAGGAATTTGAGCGTCAGTGGTCAGGACAGGCGCTGGCAACATAAGTCTCCACTAGAAATGGATTTCTCTGCTCTGTAGAGCGGGTGCTTGGCAGTTGGTAGGAGTTTTGCTACAGCTGAAATGATCAACCTTTAAACACGCCCACTCTCCATTTACCACTCACACACAGTTCCGATCCAGAGAGTGACACCAGTCAAGTTCTGTTCCTTTCAAGGCAGTTTGGGAAGACAAACAAGCTCAATGACATGAATGAAAACCATCCCATCTCCTACATGCACCAACCCGCTTTCCCCTCATTAAGCTTTTCTTTAATTTGTTAAAAATCTGATCCCTGCTGACTCGCACGTCCCTTTATTGATCTTCCTCCAGCCCCAGAACAACAGTAACAGTAGCTCAGGGGAAACTGTGGTCTGATTATTATTTAGAAACTTGTGGTGCATCACTCTTGGTCCCGGCCACTGAACGTGAAGAAGGATGTCGATGATCAGGATGCAGGAGAAGTGGAAGTGGAGGCATCTTGCTGAACAAGGAGGGACGAATGGCCAAGAACACGATAATCTTCATGGAGTTACTTATGGAGCGTCAATGCAGATGCACTGAACTTGCTCCTAGAATCAGGATGGTCGCGTCTAATGACAGGGACCAGGAAGAGGGTGCACACAGCCCCGATCAGTCCAGCCATCCCTAAGGACGCTGTGTTGGGAGAGGTCCCCTCCACTTTCTGTTCCCTGATGCTAGTCTCTTTAAGCGGCAGGAAGCTGTCATCCGTTCTACTTTTTGTGGCAGACATCGTGCGATACAGCAAAGGGAATAAACTGGCAGAGCAGGATCAGAATTTTGGTCCCTGGGACCACTTCCTACCCTAGGTGCCAACAGTGCTACCTTTCAGCATAAGACTTCGTTTAAGTATCCTACATAGGTGTTGTTGTTTTTTAAGATTTATTTTTATTGTTTTTGACAAAGAGAGACAGAGAGAAGGGGGAGGGCCCAGAGCAGTCTCCATAGTTGACAGCATTAGTTTTCCATATAGTTTCACTCCACAGGTGGGCACAGGGCTGCGCAGGGCAGGAACTGGGCCAGGGGCCTCCCGCATAGGCCCCGGCAAGAACAGAACTGGGGGCACAGCCCAGCTAAGCATATGGGTCCACCTGGGCCGGAGCCAGGATTCGATCCTTGGGCTCTGGGGCTGCAAAGTGAGCACTTAACCTGCTGAGCCATCCCGGCTTCCCCTACATAGGTGTTTTGATGAGTAAAATATAAAGTCCTTAAAAAGCACACACTACTGATTTTATAGAATTCTGTCATTATGTATTTTGTTTCTGTCAATGGTTTTCAAAAGTGTGTGTGTGCAATTATCTTTCTTTTTAACTCTAAAAGGAGATCTTGGGGATGCCAGGATAGCTCAGTTGAGCGTTTGCCTCGCAATTGTGGGGTCCAGGGTTTAATTCCTGGCCCTGGTCCGTGGAACCCCATAGGCTAAACTGCAGTGCAACTGGTAACTGCTGGGATGGTGCAGTGGTGAAGATTTTTGCTGCCCATGTGGGAGGACACCAGTTGGATTCCCACCCCGTGAGGCCCCACATCCACCTGTGTGGATTGAAACCATGTCACAACTAATGACGTACAACTATGGAGACTGCTCTGGGCCCTCCCCGTTTTCTCTCTCTCTCTCTCTCTCTCATCTTCTCTCAACCAAAATAAATCTTAAAAAAATTCTTCCTAGGGATGCAACTAAGAGGGACTCAGGGTTGGAGAGTTAGCTCAGGGTTTGCTGTTTTCTGGCCTGAAGCAAAGAGCATTTACTATGGAGAAGGTACAATATTAGGGGCCTTAGATGAAGACGTATGCGCCATGACTCCTGGCTTCTATTTAAAATAATGGCTAGCGTTCCAAACACTCAGAAGGAGTCCTGTTCATCCTGAAACTAATAATTGTAAGTAACAGTCCTTCAGTGTTTATGACTTACCAGGTGATGAGTCAGGAATATTGCATTTGTCATATTTAATCCTCCCAACAGCCTGTTGAGGAGGGGGAGCAGTCCTATTAATATACCCATTTCACAGTTGAAGAAATCGAGGCTAAGAGTGATGAAGCAACTTGGCTTAAAGTCACAGAGCTAATAAATGACAGCTTTGGACCTCCCAACTCCTACACTGCCTATTATTATTCAGTTAAAAAAAGTAACAACTATCAAGCCATTTCATATTTGTGTGTGTGCAAACACAACCTAAAACAGCTTCTCCAGGAAAAAATGTACAAGGGGGTTGACTAATTATTCGTGCTGACTCAGGCAACGCAGAGGATCCAAAACCGTTTCTCGGGCCTGAATGTCCCAGCTAATTACCTCGACCCTCCACCTGACTTAGCGTGTGTAGACAGGCTTAATGGCTTCTCTATTGAGCTCTTCCATTAGTTCTCAGGTGCCCAAGGTAATCTTTTCATTGAACACTCACCATTCTGGGATTTTCACAATGCTGATGACTAAGGGATTTTCTTGTGCCTGGTCCTAATCAGGGGACCTGAGTTAATCATTGTGAGGCTTTGATAGGGGGCCCGGCAGGGGCTTAAACCACTTCTCTTGCTTCATTAGGGGGAAAAGCAACCCAGGTGCAGACACCGAGGACCTCGGGGTTTGATACGATGAAATCAATGCACGGACAAAAAAAAAAAGAAGTGGATTAGGCCCTTTTTGCAAACAGAAATCTGGTGGGTAAGACTCAGATGGAAGAAAAAAATGGATCTGAGCGGATACCACTGCATTAGTGATGGCCTGAGCGCTCCCCTCTCCCCATGGTCTCTTAAAGAGGAGACCAAGGAAACAATTTATTCTCTGCACGAGCTGGCGCCTCCCCAATCTGTCTGACTTCGTTCACAAGGGCTCTGTGCTGGTTGCTCTTCGCCTTTGCTTAGAAACTGCCCACCACGCCCCCTTCTCCAGAGGTTAGCAAAACTGGCTTCAATGTCTGTTTGCCTTCGGAAATCTTTGCTGCTAGGGGAATGATGCTATTTTGTTCTTT